>OZ022416.1:2549512-2775419 GCA_963989365.1 Rhimphoctona megacephalus | reverse complement strand
TGCTATTTCCGGCGTTCTACTATGGATACAATGTATTTTTTATAGCTAATAGCTCAAAAACTACACGGTAAAAAATGTTTTAATTCGACCAACACGAAAAAAAATTATCCTCTTTCGATACCATGCAAAAAAATATATGGTCACACGTGGACCCCAACTCTACCGAACTACCAACTGTCAAAAGAAAATACCAATTGTCGATGAAAAACATAGAACGCTAGTATATAATAATGTTTCAGGAGCCGCGGTCGCGGCTCGACGATTAGTATTTAAAAAAAATCACTGTACATACTGCAATATTTTTTGAGGAAGTTTTTTGACCGTCTGTGAAAAAATGTATTCTAGCAGAATATGTATTGTCCACGTTATTGAAAATAAAAATGCGAAAGTAATCGCTACGGTCAACCTAAGCTCGAGCGTTGCCGCAAGTTTCTATCATTCCAATACTAGGTGTTTCCGATTATTTTGAATTTTCAAACCGCTCTTACAAAGAAACAGGTATAAAACTATCTGAAAAAAGCATAATACACCGATATAGCATTATTTGAATAAAATTTTACAACAGTTACATATGACAGGATCTACGCCATTTCACCTGTTTGTTCGTAAATATTACTGAGTGATTATTTTTTAGTCGTATCTATTTTTTGGTTTTGATATTAGAACCGTTAAAAATTGATCTTAGACAGATGGAAATACTTCAAGGGTCTCTTTGAATTTTTTTAATACCATCATAATTATATCTATAAATATTTTATTGTTTCATTATAAATAGTTAGATTTTTAGATATTATACACGTGTCGTCTTTGCCCACCGCAGCCGCGCTCTGGTGCTACATTCATTCATAGCGTCTTGGCAGGAGATTACAAAGGACGGCCCAAAATGGCGCAATGAAAAGCCATATATATATATCTATATATAATATACGTAGCGTGCGTAGCCGATTCTCGGCCGTCTCCTCTTTGTGCGGTTCTTCGTACGCTCCTCACTTCAGCGATGCCAAACACATATACATATATATATATAAATATACGAACTCGCTATGGCAAAATCAAAACAAGTCCAAGAATAATATCAAGAGGCGCGGCAGCGGCTCAACGCCAAGTATGTAATAAAAAAGCCAGGGTGAGCCCTGCCGCACTCTTACATACTCGAATATGATGGTTTTCGGACTTTTCTTTTTATATATATACGTGGGTATTTGTATTTGTATAGATTTATATTTGACATTTTATATTTCGTAACAACTTTTTTCGTAAAACAATACTCGACAAAAAAGTCCAAAGTATTTTTTTAGGTTTTTGCCTCGGTTATTACAAAAATGTTTATTATAAGGTTGATTAAAATGTTTACCATAAGCTTGATTTTCTAGAATTCGAACATTTTTAAACACCTATAACTGTGTGATTATTCAAAATATCGACAAATGTTAAAAGAACGATTATTAGCATTTCCAATGTTTTTTTGGGTTCAAAGAAAAAACAATTTTTTTTTTAAAGATCACCGTTCTGATTTTTTTCGATAAATTCCCAAAACCTTGATCAGTTCAATAAATGGTTTTGCTTCATGATAAATAAATGTTAAGTTTTTTTCTATCAATATAATTGTAATAAATGATATAGGTGATTCAATCGTTTCGAAGACTAGTTTGATTCTCATCAAATGCCGGAATTTTGTTCTACAGGTGTCAGAGAAAGATTACTTCTTTACAAATTCTTTTATTGACTCGATAATTTGTTTCTTAAAAGTTTTCACACTGTTTTCATTAAAATCAATAATTCTAATGAGATTCAATGGGCATTAAGATTCTATGGAAAATAATTCCTATTAAAAAATAATAGACAAAATTGAAACAATCCATTTAATCACAAGCAAAGAGGAATCATAAAAATTGTTGTACCATTGATTAATATCATTCATGAAAGAATTTCAAATATACCGAAAAGAAAAGATATTCGCCAAAAAATAGATGGAAGAATAAGGCTACGATCGAACAACTCTTGCAATAACATTTTAGAAAGTTCTTTCGTAAGCATAGGAACGCTTAAAAAAAGAAAATCATTGCAATTTGCCCGCAACTCGATAAATGAAAAAGATATAAACCTTCGAAGTATTTCCATCTTTCTAAAATCAATTTTGAACGTTACTAATATTAAAACCAAAAAATAATTATGAATAAAAAATAATCACAGAGTAATATTTTACGAACAAACAGGTGAAATGGCGTAGACCGTGTCATATGTATGTATTGTAAAATATTGATCATATAATGCTATCCCAGTGTATTATGCTTTTTTCAGACAGTTTTATACCCGTTTCTTTGTAACAGCGGTTTGAAAATTGAAAATAATCGGACACACCTAACATTGGAATGATAGAAACTTGCGGCAACGCTCGAGCTTAGATTGGCCGTAGCGATTTCTTTCGAATTTTTATTTTCAATATTGTGAAAAAACGTATTCTGCTAGGAAACATTTATTCACAGACGGTCGAAAAACTTCCTCACAAGGTATTGCAGTAAGAACAGCTCTTTTTTTTAACTTGGCGTTGAGCCGCTACCGCGGCTATTGATACGTTATTATGTACTAGCGCTCCATGTTCTTCATTGAAATTTCGTAATTTTTTTTGACAGTTCAAAAATTGTATTTTTTTTTATTAACACAACACAGTAATTTTTTGTAAAACGTACTTATTTCATTCTCACGACAATATTAAACAAAGTCCTTTATATTAAGAGTCACGGTAGCGACTCGAGACAAGTACATTTACGAAGCGAGTCGCACAAGACACTTTTACCAGAAGGACCGTGATTCTACTTGTTCTCAAAAATAGTTTCTTTACTATAAACTAAATTACATCATTTTGGGGGTTCATTTAAGTTCACATATTTTTTTATTTTTTTTTCTCTTTCGATCGTCACTAATTAGAACCTCGTAGCTTAAATAGTACTAAAAATATTAATGTTTTTTTTTTTTTCGTTGTGCCGACAAATTGAGCATTTTTTCGCAACCATTTTGATGCGCAACTGTCTTTTTCGCAGTCGCTGTCTAGTGACACTAGTGATATTGGTAAAACTCTGGTAATATTCAAACGATCGCTGGATATGACAGCTAACCGACAACCATACTATATTTTTGAACAGTCATGAGGTTATAAAGATCGCGGTTAGTTTCGATCGACTTTTGGTTACAGTGACTTTTATTATAATAAGAAAGTGATAGTGCGAAAATAATAAAGTGCAATTCATTTCAATCATCTTTCAAACAGTGCTTGAACAAATATGTATTTTTTATTATTTTTAAGCCTGTAATTTTTATTTTCCACATCTAACTCTACAACGGATTCAAAAACGATACCTTTTCTCTTTTACCATAAAATGTTCCTCCAATACAATAATAAGGTTTATTTTAAAACCATTCTCCGTTTTTATTTTTTATAACTAAGAGAATGGTGTATGATAAACTCGTATTCGATGATTATTTAATATCTTTGTCGTGAGGTTATAAAGATTGGGGTCAGTTTCAACTTTTGGTTAAAGTGACTTTTATATATTGTTACGTCCCGGTTTTTATGCCACTAGCTTTTACAGTCTTCCTTAGGACTTACCGTGGTCGTAGGACGAAATAGAGTTGTTGTTGCTCCGATTTTAGATTCGTAATGACAAATCTGGGATTGGAGCCAGTTGACACAGGAAATTGAATTATTTATGGCGCGAGGACGATATTGGTAAGGAACAAACAATTAGTATATGAAACTGGGTTTAAACGCAAACATCGTTTTATTTTTAATTAAAATAATAATAAGACTACACAGCACCAAATCCGTTTAATATTAGAATTGGTCTCGCGCACGATCAATGTTTGTTTCACATTTCATAACGAACCTTGTTGTTCGGATACATTTGATTTATCACGGTGACCTCGACCGTACTGGTCGAGGCCCCGTTTTAGACCCTTTTATAAATTTACTCTGAGACTTCGATCATTTTACATCGAGTCCTCCAGTCCGACTGCCAGCTCCTGCACTTCCACCTCCGTCTTCGACTGGTGGTCGAGGTAGGCCAAAAGTGCTTAGTCCGTGGTTCCCATGATTTCGATGCAATGCCTCCAGCATCTCCTCATGACAAACCTTCTCACGGACTCGGCTGATGCTGAATTGTTATTTTTTATCTCTATGCGAGACGTCCGCGAGTGGTGCGTCTCGTGGGAAAAGGGTTTGAAAATAAGCGTGGATATGCGAGTTGGTCAATAATCAACTCGCATATCATTAATGATATTATTTCATAGCAGTCATATAGCAAGTACATGTCGAATACGTGGGAAATAATTGTTTCAGCATTAAGTTGTATATTCTTTAAAATCGATTAATAATTAAAGGTACAAATTATCCCAGGACGTAACAATATATATAGATAGAAGAGTGAAAATGCAAAAATAAAGTGTAATTCAATAAATAAACTTTTGCATAGTGTATAAATAAATAATTTTTTTTATTAACCCTAGCCCCAACAATCCATTTTTCTGAACGTAAACTCTTGAACAGAGTCGAAAACGGTGCCTCTTCCCTCTTCTCTTTTACCATAAAATGTCCCTTGCATGCAATAACAACGTTTATTTGGAAACTACTCTCTTCGTTTTTATACAACTGAGGGAATGGTGTATGATACCACCCTAGGTTTGAATTATATATGGTTTTGAATCACCCTAGAGTGGTATAGACCTTAAATATATGAAAATACTATTTGCACTTGCAACCCAAAACGGAATCAAGTGATGCGAAATAATTTTGAGCGAAAAGATATTTGATTTGAGAAAAAAAATTTCATAAGTACTTCACCAATTTTTTTTACCTATTGCTCATAATAAGATATAATTCGTAATCAATAAACGTTATAAAAGAAAAACTCGCGTAGTAGTTCGGACTAAATTCTTGTTTCCAATTAAATGTTTACTCTCGAAATTTCGTGCGCATACTTTTTTGTTTCAAAATCTCGTTTCGTTATGAGTACTTTTATTTAAAAACTTTCGGTGCATTCTGATGCTATTGGAGTATTTCTTCGGTATCATTTTTTATGGAATATTTTCCGATCCGTTGATCTGTTGGCACGCATCTTTCAGTGTAATATCTTTTGAAATTTTTTTTTTTCAAAATTAAAAAAATTCGAGTTTTTACTTTTTCGTTGTTCTTTTATGCGTCGTACCTTCTCAGAACTACTGTACGTATTATGTAATCTAATAATTTTATAAGTATTGACGGTTAATTATGAAGATTAAATTCATTTGAACACTTCTTAGATCAATGCTTCACATTGTATTTTTAGTCCGAATATAGTCGCGATACACCAGCTCGAAATTCGATGATGTATCCATTTTTAGTAGAAACAATTAAAAAATCACTTGAGCGAGCTTTAAAACTTTTATTCAGGATCCAATTCTTGAGAGAATCACTTTTTGATAAAATGTTACCATATTTTGCTGCAATACCGAAAAAAAGTTAATTCTTTTACATCATTCAGATACGTACACAATATAGACATGTTTAGTTGGCAAGCTATAAATTTCATACAAAAAAGTCAACAAATCTTCGCAAAAAACAGCATATATGCTGTAAAAAAAGTTGGGACAAGTACATTTACTCCCCCAAAATAGTTGTTCCGGAAAAAATCTCCTTCTGAACGTGAACCCTAACCAAAGTTATAAAAGAGATTTCCTCCCAAAAAAACTAACCTTGCAAAAATTCTCTCATTCACATCAAATCTCTCAAAAAATTATAGAACCTCACAAAATTTTTCTCAATAAATTAGAAACTTACAAAAAGTTATAAGACAGCCTCACAAAATTTTACCGATCAAATCATAATCTCACAAAAGATGCTAATTCAAATTCGACCAAAAATGAAGTCTAAACTTTACAAAAATAAATAAAAACTATAAAAGCATTAATAGTAAAAAAGATTAAAGCCTATTAACTTCTTATAAAAAATCTTCCAAATAATTAAAAATATGGATGTGCAGTACAGTTATACTACGCAAAAAGAACAAGAATAAAAAATTGGGATACAACAAAAAATTTCAAAAGAAAGAAATTGGATTGAAAAAAAAATTTCGGCCGAAGTACTTGGCAAGTTTGTAACCATGAATGAATTCAGCAAATTGAATTGAATTAAGCACATTGTATAAATTATAATCAAAAAAACTAAATAATAATTTTTAAATAAAAAAAAACAATTTTCATTGGAAAAAAATTGGCTTAAAGTAGTTCGCACATTTTTTATTGCTAAATGTACACAATGTACTATGCATAATTGATAAACGTTGTCATAATCTCGCTATGTACTTCGGTCGAAACTTTTTTTTTCCATCCAAATTTTTTTAGTCGGTAACTTTGTCAGCATAAATTTGGTTGTTTCGCAAATTGAAAAAGAGATTAAGTATATGAAGAAATGTTCTAATAGAAATAAAATGCACCTGAAGTTTTGAAATGAAAAAGACAATCGGAATGAAACCAACTCAAAACGGAAGCAAGTGATGCGAAACCATTTTGAGCTAAATGAAAAGAATTTCATAAGTACTTTAACAATTTCTTTTTTTTTTTTACCAATTGCTGATGATATAAAATTCGTAATCAATAAACGTTATAAAAAAACTGGTGTAGTACTTCTACTGAAATTCTTTTTTCTAATCAAACGTTTGCTCTCGATATTCTGCACACATACCTTTTTTTGTTTCAAAATATCGTTTCGTTTTGATTTCTTTTATTCAAAAATTTTAAGTGCATTTTGATGCTATTGAAGTATTTTTTCGGTGTAATTATTTATGGTATTTCGATACGGCATTTTTTCTTCATAACAATTTTTTTTTTAATTCGACGTATAATTTACATACTTTATTCTGCTCCGAGAATTTTGTTTTATTCAAATTTTTTATTAAATTCGAAAACTTAGTGCATTTTATTTCTGTTGGTATGTATATTTCGGTCTAATATTTTTTTGAACAATTTTTTTTTACAAAATAAAAAAAAAATGAATTCTTATTTGTTCGTGGTTCTTTTATATGTTATATCTTTTCAGGCCTACTACAAGTTTTTAAGTAATCTAATAATTGTATAGTTCTGACGGTTAATTACGAAGTTTGAATTCACTTGAACACTTCTTAGAGAACTATTTCACAATGCATTTTTAGTCCCGATATAATAGCGATATAGTAGCTCGAAATTCGATCATGTATCCATTTTTAGTTAGCCGAAATCAGAAAAAAATCGCTAGACAGGCCTTTAAAATTGTTATTAAGGATCGAATTCTTGATAGAATCACTTTTTGATAAAAGATTATTATATTTTGCTGCAACACCGAAAAAATGCTGATTTTTTTGTATCACCCAAGTACGTACACAATGTAGACATATTTAATTGACAAGGTATGAATTCCATACAAAAAGTCAACAAATCACCGCGAAAAAACAGCATAAATGCTATAAAAAAAGTTGAGACAAGTACATTTACTCCCTCCAAATAGTTTGTCCGGTAACAAATCTCAGTTTCGACACAAAACCTTCACTAAAAATTATAAAAGAGATTTTCTCCCAAGAAACCCAACCTTGCAAAAATTCTCTGAATCATATCAAATCTCTCAAAAAATGATAGGAGAACCCCACAAAAACTTTCTCAATAAATTAGAAACTCACAAAAAGTTATAAGAACCTCTCAAAAATTTATCAATCAAATCACAATCTCACAAAACATGCCAATTCAAACCTGCCCAAAAATTAAGTATAAACTTTACAAAAAGTTATTAAATAAATAAAAATAATAAAAGCATTAATAGTCAAATACATTAAAACCTATTAAAATCCAATAAAAACACTTTCAACGAATTGAAAATACAGTTGTTCTACCCAATAAGAATAAGAATAAAAAATAATTATGAGAAAAAATTTTAATACAAAACAGATTTCAAACGCAAAAAATTAGATTGAAAAAAAAATTTCGGCCGAAGTACTTGGTGAATTTTTTCGCTTAATTTACATAATATATCACTTATGGTTACAAACTCGCCAAGTACTTCGGCCGAAATTTTTTTTTTCAATCTAATTTTTTGCGTTTGTAATCTTTTTTTGTATTAAAATTTTCTCTCATAATTATTTTTTATTCTTATTCTTGTTGGGTAGAACAACTGTATTTTCGTTGAAAGTGTTTTTATTGAATTTTAATAGGTTTTAATGTATTTGACTATTAATGCTTTTATCGTTTTTATTTATTTAATAACTTTTTGTGAAGTTTAGACTTAATTTTTGGGCAGGTTTGAATTGGCATCTTTTGTGGAATTATGATTTGATTGATAAATTTTTGAGAGGCTCTTATAACTTTTTGTGAGTTTCTAATTTATTGAGAAAATTTTTGTGGGGTTCTCCTATCATTTTTTGAGAGATTTGATATGATTCAGAGAATTTTTGCAAGATTGGGTTTCTTGTGAGAAAATATCTTTTATAATTTTTAGTGAAGGTTTTGTGTCGAAACTGAGATTTGTTACCGGACAAACTATTTGGGGGGAGTAAATGTACTTGTCTCAACTTTTTTTACAGCATTTATGCTGTTTTCTTGCGGTTGCAATTACCACAATGAATAAAATTCATTCTCCATAAATAGCTTTAGATTATAATATTACTGAAATGCTCATTTGGTACATAATTTCATATTTTTCGGTAAAATAAATATAAGATACAAGATTCGGGGCGCCATCTTAAGAAGTTTTAAGTCATTTATATAAAAATAATCTATGAAAGTGAAAAACGTTTTAAACGTATGTTTAAGTTTGCGATTTGCGGCTTTCACGGCTGTTGTTGAGTTATATATGAGTTGATTTTTGACTACCCTTTCAAATGGAACCTGTTTTGATTTGTTAACTTTTTTAAATTCATTCAACCATTTAAAAGAAAATATGAGGAATTTGGAAAAAAATAATCGTTTGTTTATCGATTCACAACTGTCGTTAGGTTCGATTCAAGTAGTTCTATATAAACATTCATTTTCATTTCATCAGAAGTACAGAGTCATTACAGTGATAATAGAATTTTTTCGAAAATTCACCCTTCCACCCCCCTCCCCCCCCCCCCCGCCCCCCAAAAGAGCTGATCCGGAGATGTTATGGTGTTGTGAATTTTTTTTTCTCGCTTCCTTTACCTTTCTAGCCTGCTTATGAAATAAAAAAGTTACGAATGCCCATACAGCGGATGATGGAAATCTTTTCAAAAATTTACCTCCTGAGAAAGGGGTGATCTGGACATGCGAGTTTGGTGCGATTTTTTTTCTTTGCTTTTTTTCTCCTTTAGGCTATTCATAAAATAAAAAAGTTTCGAATTCCCATACAGTGAATGATAGAAATTTGTCGACAATTCGCCACCTTTAAAACGGGTGATTCGGAGATGGGAGGATATTGCAAATTGTTTTTCCTTGTTATTCTGAACTCTGTCGCCTATTCATGAAATAAAAAAGATGAGAATGCCCATACAGCCGGTGCTAGAATGTTTCCGAAAATTCAACCCCCTGAAAGGGTGTGTTCCGGAAACTTTTTTTTTTAGTATATTTTTTTCACACCTGTTTGACCCCTTCATGGGATTCGTGAAATAAAAAAGATAAGAATGCCCATACAGCCGGTACTAGAATGTTTCCGAAAATTCAACCGCATGAACGGGTGTGTTCCGGAAACTTTTTTTTTTTGGTATATTTTTTTCACACTTGTTTGACCCCTTCAAGAGATTCGTGAAATAAAAAAGATGAGAATGCCCATACAGATGGTGTTAGAATTTTTTCGAAAGTTCAACTCCCTTAAAGGGTGGGTTCCGGAACGATTTTTTTGTTCAAAATATGCAGTACTCAGTTTTTTAACCTCTTTAAGCGATTCATGAAATAAAAAAGATGAGAATGCCCACACAGCCGGTGCTAGAATGTTTCCGAAAATTCAACCCCCTGAACGGGTGTGTTCCGGAAACTTTTTTTTTTGTATATTTTTTTTCACACTTGTTTGACCCCTTCAAGAGATTCGTGAAATAAACAAGATGAGAATGCCCATACATCTGGTGTTAGAATTTTTTCGAAAGTTCAACTCCCTTAAAGGGTGGGTTCCGGAACGATTTTTTTGTTCAAAATTTGCAGTCCTCAGTTTTTTGACCTCTTTAAGCGATTCATGAAATAAAAAAGATGAGAATGCCCATACAGCCGGTGCTAGAATGTTTCCGAAAATTCAACCCCCTGAACGGGTGTGTTCCGGAAACTTTTTTTTGTTGGTGTATTTTTTTTCACACTTGTTTGACCCCTTCAAGAGATTCGTGAAATAAAAAAGATGAGAATGCCCATACAGCTGGTGTTAGAATTTTTTCGAATGTTCAACTCCCTTAAAGGGTGGGTTCCGGAACGATTTTTTTGTTCAAAATTTGCAATACTCAGTTTTTTGACCTCTTTAAGCGATTCATGAAATAAAAAAGAAGAGAATGCCCATACAGCCGGTGCTAGAATGTTTCCGAAAATTCAACCCCCTGAACGGGTGTGTTTCAGAAACTTTTTTTTTTGGTATATTTTTTTTCACACTTGTTTGACCCCTTCAAGAGATTCGTGAAATAAAAAAGATGCGAATGCCCATACAGCTGGTGTTAGAATTTTTTCGAAAGTTCAACTCCGTTAAAGGGTGGGTTCCGGAACGATTTTTTTGTTCAAAATTTGCAATCCTCAATTTTTTGACCTCTTTAAGCGATTCATGAACTAAAAAAGATGAGAATGCTCATACAGCCGGTGCTAGAAGGTTTCCGAAAATTCAACCCCCTGAAAGGGTGTGTTCCGGAAACTTTTTTTTTTTGGTATATTTTTTTTCACACTTGTTTGACCCCTTCAAGAGACTCGTGAAATAAAAAAGATGAGAATGCCCATACAGCTGGTGTTAGAATTTTTTCGAAAATTCAACTCCCTTAAAGGATGGGTTCCGGAACGATTTTTTTGTTCAAAATATGCAGTACTCAGTTTTTTGACCTCTTTAAGCGATTCATGAAATAGAAAAGATGAGAATGCCCATACAGCCGGTGCTAGAATGTTTCCGAAAATTCAACCCCCTGAAAGGGTGTGTTCCGGAAACTTCTTTTTTTTTGGTATATTTTTTTTCATACTTGTTTCACCCCTTCAAGAGATTCGTGAAATAAAAACGATGAGAATGCCCATACAGCTGGTGTTAGAATTTTTTCGAATGTTCAACTCCCTTAAAGGTTGGGTTCCGGAACGATTTTTTTGTTCAAAATTTGCAATACTCAGTTTTTTGACTTCCTTAAGCGATTCATGAAATAAAAAAGATGAGAATGCCCATACAGCCGGTGCTAGAATCTTTCCTAAAATTCAACCCCCTGAAAGGGTGTGTTCCGGAAACTTTTTTTTTTTGGTATATTTTTTTTCACACTTGGTTGACCCCTTGAAGAGATTCGTGAAATAAAAAAGATGAGAATGCCCATACAGCCGGTGTTAGAATTTTTTCGAAAGTTCAACTCCCTTAAAGGGTGGGTTCCGGAACGATTTTTTTGTTCAAAATTTGCAGTCCTCAGTTTTTTGACCTCTTTAAGCGATTCATGTAATAAAAAAGATGCGAATGCCCATACAGCCGGTGCTAGAATGTTTCCGAAAATTCAACCCCCTGAACGGGTGTGTTCCAGAAACTTTTTTTTTTGGTATATTTTTTTTTCACACTTGTTTGACCCCTTCAAGAGATTCGTGAAATAAAAAAGATGAGAATGCCCATACAGCTGGTGTTAGAATTTTTTCGAAAGTTCAACTCCCTTAAAGGGTGGGTTCCGGAACGATTTTTTTGTTCAAAATTTGCAATCCTCAATTTTTTGACCTCTTTAAGCGATTCATGAAATAGAAAATATGAGAATGCCCATACAGCCGGTGCTAGAATGTTTCCGAAAATTCAACCCCCTGAACGGGTGTGTTCCAGAAACTTTTTTTTTTGGTATATTTTTTTTTCACACTTGTTTGACCCCTTCAAGAGATTCGTGAAATAAAAAAGATGAGAATGCCCATACAGCTGGTGTTAGAATTTTTCGAATGTTCAACTCCTTTAAAGGGTGGGTTCCGGAACGATTTTTTTGTTCAAAATTTGCAGTCCTCAGTTTTTTGACCTCTTTAAGTGACTCATGAAATAAAAAAGATGAGAATGCCCATACAGCCGGTGCTAGAATGTTTCCGAAAATTCAACCCCCTGAACGGGTGTGTTCCGGAAACTTTTTTTTTTGGTATATTTTTTTTTCACACTTGTTTGACCCCTTCAAGAGATTCGTGAAATAAAAAAGATGAGAATGCCCATACAGCTGGTGTTAGAATTTTTTCGAAAGTTCAACTCCCTTAAAGGGTGGGTTTCGGAACGATTTTTTTGTTCAAAATATGCAGTACTCAGTTTTTTGACATCTTTATGCGATTCTTGAAATAAAAAAGATGAGAATGCCCATACAGCCGGTGCTAGAATGTTTCCGAAAATTCAACCTCCTGAAAGGGTGTGTTCCGGAAACTTCTTTTTTTTTGATATATTTTTTTTCACACTTGTTTGACCCCTTCAAGAGATTCGTGAAATAAAAAAGATGAGAATGCCCATACAGCTGGTGTTAGAATTTTTTCGAAAGTTCAACTCCCTTAAAGGGTGGGTTCCGGAACGATTTTTTTGTTCAAAATATGCAGTACTCAGTTTTTTGACCTCTTTAAGCGATTCATGAAATAAAAAAGATGAGAATGCCCACACAGCCGGTGCTAGAATGTTTCCGAAAATTCAACACCCTGAACGGGTGTGTTCCGGAAACTTTTTTTTTTTGGTATATTTTTTTTCACACTTGTTTGACCCCTTCAAGAGATTCGTGAAATAAAAAAGATGAGAATGTCCATACAGCTGGTGTTTGAATTTTTTCGAGAGTTCAACTCCCTTAAAGGGTGGGTTCCGGAACGATTTTTTTGTTCAAAATTTGCAGTCCTCAGTTTTTTGACCTCTTTAAGCGATTCATGAAATAAAAATGATGAGAATGCCCATACAGCCGGTGCTAGAATGTTTCCGAAAATTCAACCCCCTGAACGGGTGTGTTCCGGAAACTTTTTTTTTGGTATATTTTTTTTTCACACTTGTTTGACCCCTTCAAGAGATTCGTGAAATAAAAAAGATGCGAATGCCCATACAGCTGGTGTTAGAATTTTTTCGAAAGTTCAACTCCCTTAAAGGGTGGGTTCCGGAACGATTTTTTTGTTCAAAATTTGCAATCCTCAATTTTTTGACCTCTTTAAGTGATTCATGAAATAAAAAAGATGAGAATGCCCATACAGCCGGTGCTAGAATGTTTCCGAAAATTCAACCCCCTGAACGGGTGTGTTCCGGAAACTTTTATTTTTTGGTAATTTTTTTTTCACACTTGTTTGACCCCTTCAAGAGATTCGAGAAATAAAAAAGATGAGAATGCCCATACAGCTGGTGTTAGAATTTTTCGAATGTTCAACTCCCTTAAAGGGTGGGTTCTGGGACGATTTTTTGTTCAAAATTTGCAATCCTCAGTTTTTTGACCTCTTTAAGCGATTCATGAAATAAAAGAGATGAAAATGCCCATACAGCCGGTGCTAGAATGTTTCCGAAAATTCAACCCCCTGAACGGGTGTGTTCCAGAAACTTTTTTTTTTTGGTATATTTTTTTTTCACACTTGTTTGACCCCTTCAAGAGATTCGTGAAATAAAAAAGATGCGAATGCCCATACAGCTGGTGTTAGAATTTTTTCGAAAGTTCAACTCCCTTAAAGGGTGGGTTCCGGAACGATTTTTTTGTTCAAAATTTGCAATCCTCAATTTTTTGACCTCTTTAAGCGAGTCATGAAATAAAAAAGATGAGAATGCCCATACAGCCGGTGCTAGAATGTTTCCGAAAATTCAACCCCCTGAACGGGTGTATTCCGGAAACTTTTATTTTTTGGTATATTTTTTTTTCACACTTGTTTGACCCCTTCAAGAGATTCAGGAAATAAAAAAGATGAGAATGCCCATACAGTTGGTGTTAGAATTTTTCGAATGTTCAACTCCCTTAAAGGGTGGGTTCTGGGACGATTTTTTGTTTAAAATTTGCAATCCTCAGTTTTTTGACCTCTTTAAGCGATTCATGAAATAAAAGAGATGAAAATGCCCATACAGCCGGTGCTAGAATGTTTCCGAAAATTCAACCCCCTGAACGGGTGTGTTCCGGAAACTTTTTTTTTTTGGTATATTTTTTTTTCACACTTGTTTGACCCCTTCAAGAGATTCGTGAAATAAAAAAGATGAGAATGCCCATACAGCTGGTGTTAGAATTTTTTCGAAAGTTCAACTCCCTTAAAGGGTGGGTTCCGGAACGATTTTTTTGTTCAAAATATGCAGTACTCAGTTTTTTGACATCTTTATGCGATTCTTGAAATAAAAAAGATGAGAATGCCCATACAGCCGGTGCTAGAATGTTTCCGAAAATTCAACCTCCTGAAAGGGTGTGTTCCGGAAACTTCTTTTTTTTTGGTATATTTTTTTTCACACTTGTTTGACCCCTTCAAGAGATTCGTGAAATAAAAAAGATGAGAATGCCCATACAGCTGGTGTTAGAATTTTTTCGAAAGTTCAACTCCCTTAAAGGGTGGGTTCCGGAACGATTTTTTTGTTCAAAATATGCAGTACTCAGTTTTTTGACCTCTTTAAGCGATTCATGAAATAAAAAAGATGAGAATGCCCACACAGCCGGTGCTAGAATGTTTCCGAAAATTCAACACCCTGAACGGGTGTGTTCCGGAAACTTTTTTTTTTTGGTATATTTTTTTCACACTTGTTTGACCCCTTCAAGAGATTCGTGAAATAAAAAAGATGAGAATGTCCATACAGCTGGTGTTTGAATTTTTTCGAGAGTTCAACTCCCTTAAAGGGTGGGTTCCGGAACGATTTTTTTGTTCAAAATTTGCAGTCCTCAGTTTTTTGACCTCTTTAAGCGATTCATGAAATAAAAATGATGAGAATGCCCATACAGCCGGTGCTAGAATGTTTCCGAAAATTCAACCCCCTGAACGGGTGTGTTCCGGAAACTTTTTTTTTGGTATATTTTTTTTCACACTTGTTTGACGCCTTCAAGAGATTCGTGAAATAAAAAAGATGAGAATGCCCATATAGCTGGTGTTAGAATTTTTTCGAATGTTCAACTCCCTTAAAGGGTGGGTTCCGGAACGATTTTTTTGTTCAAAATTTGCAATACTCATTTTTTTGACATCTTTAAGCGATTCATGAAATAAAAAAGATGAGAATGCCCATACAGCCGGTGCTAGAATCTTTCCGAAAATTCAACCCCATGAAAGGGTGTGTTCCGGAAACTTTTTTTTTTTGGTATATTTTTTTTCACACTTGGTTGACCCCTTGAAGAGATTCGTGAAATAAAATGATGAGAATGCCCATACAGCTGGTGTTAGAATTTTTTCGAAAGTTCAACTCCCTTAAAGGGTGGGTTCCGGAACGATTTTTTTGTTCAAAATTTGCAATCCTCAATTTTTTGACCTCTTTAAGCGATTCATGAAATAAAAAAGATGACAATCGAATTTTTTTTTTCGTTCATTACGTTGGACTCCAACGTTGCAAACTTCAGCGTCATCGATCGTGGCATTATTAGAACTTGAAAATTTTATTATGAAAATTCTTCGGTTGTTCATTTTTGGATGGGATTAAAATTTGGCTTCGAAAAGCAATGGCTACATGCAAAATTCATAAACTTTATTGAGCCCAATGTGTGGTATGCTTGAGTTGAGGCATGATTAATTCAAAAAATTGTCAGATAGTCTTTGGTTCCTTTTTTTCTCAAAGTATAAAAATTTGTTTTATTGGAACGCAACATATACTTACAAACTTTGGAAATTTCCTGGAGCAACATGTGTGCTCAGTATTTCTTCTTTCTGGCTCCTATTGTGGCATAACGAATTGAAAAATATTTTCAAAAAGATTTGCTCTACGGATGCTCTGGTTGTGATGGTACGAAAATTTGCACAAAGATAATGCAACTGGTATAACTCAACTCGATCCATTTCCTTGGGTATAGTACTGATCTAAGTTTGCCCGCTTTATTGAATTTATTGTTTTAAAATATCCATAACATACTTTCTGAACTTTTCCAAATTCAAAGATAATATTAAAATGTATGTAAGTTCTAGTTTTGAGGCTTTCACGGCCATTATTGTTATAAATGTTTGAGGCTTCCGGAAACCTCACACATTTATATCTGTAAGTTCTTATTCTAAATGGTATTTGCAAATATCATAAATTCACTTTGATGATAAAAATAAGAATGAAGAAATGCATAAACTTTATTTTTACAATGAATTCTATATGTTTTCTGTCCAATTACGTAAAACTGGTTTTTTAATGTTTCATTTATCTAAAACGAAAAATTTCGGAAAAAAATCTGCCTTCTAATTCTATCAATAACAAAGTGGATTAGTAATATTTTTTATCACAATCACAATACAATGAGAAGAAATTACTTGAAAAGTTCGTGTATTCAATTGGTTTTTTGAAAACTAATTTGCTTTGAATAATTTTTTTTATCAGACATCCAGTTTCTGACTAATATAATAACTTTGAACGATGAATGAAAATGAATGAAAAATAAATCATGTTTGAAATGAATCAAAATTGAATTTTATTCGAAATTTCGAAGTATTTTTTTGATGCGTTGATATTTTTCAGAAATAATCTTTTTTTTTCTCAGGTTGGCTGTACGATGCGCCAAATTCTTACGATCCGGGTTTTTTCATCGCGGGTGGTATGATTGGAATAAGTGGAGCAATGTTATTTTTAATTTCACCGATACAAAAAAGATTGCAGAAAAAAGCGGACAGAGAGGACAGACTAAAGAGAATAGATGTTATGTCTTAGCGAAAAATAAACATGCACAAAAATCCCCCTCGGGGATAAAACCTGGACAAGTACATTTGTTGACCGCCGTTCCCATATTTTTCCACGAATATATACACTGCAAAAACCTTTTCTCGCAAAAATCCCTGAGAAAATCAAATCCTATCAAAAAGTAAGAAAAGTGACCACTCTCAAAAAATGTATCAAATAAATACAAATCACACAAAACAAAATGAGTTAATACCCGCGAAAAGCTAAGGTTGGGTTTCGCAAAAAGTTATAAAATAAATTGAGATATACTAAAATATATGTGCCCGAGTACGGGAGGCTTTATCGTGTGACATAAAATCTTCAAATAATGTTGAATGTTGATAGAGAAAAGAATGAAGTTCGAAAATGCAGTTGTTTTACCAACCAGAATGAAAATGAAAACTCTGTATCAATAAGAGTCAGAAGCAAAAAAAGATTGCAAACGAAAAAAAAATTAGATGAAAAAGAATTTCGGCCGAATTACTTGTCACCATGATAGATACATTTTGTAAATTAAGTGAAAAAACATTCGTCAAGTACTTCGGCCGAATTTTTTTTTAATCTAATTTTTTTTTATGTTTTCTAAAACAGTTTGTAAGTCAAGGATGATGCATCATATTCTTCCGTCATTTCATCTTTGAAAGAATAATAATTCTGAGGCTCCTGACAGTAAAGTTAAATATAATTATCTATTTATAGTTTAGACCGAAGTTGCTAATATCCTCGCTGCCTTTTCGCCCCTGAATGCCTTTTTTCTAATACACAACTTGAAAGCTAATGATAAAGTATTTAATTTTCTGAATTTTCGCCTTGGGGAAAAATTGGTACTTGACGTCTCTTCTATAACACCTTCCTGCCAAGCTATAATCGAATAATAACCTATCAACAAATTACTAACATCTCGAAAATACTTCGAGCCTGTAGTTAACTCTTTTGAAAACATTATAACTTTTTTTCTTATCACAGGAACGAAACGCTCCTATATTTAAACAACCTCAATAACAAGGAATTTATGGTAGAAAATCTGTCTCATTCTTTTATGTCGAATTAGAAGTATGAGCAATACTGATTCCTGACATTGAAATAAGTCGATGATGTAATGATGTAGACACGTTGTAAGTTTTTTTGTTATATACAGGCTCTGTTTGAGTTTATATAAAGCGAAATATATGAAAATATTATAGAAAAAAGAAGTGATATCAAATAGCAAAAATCCCCTCCCGGGGAAAAATAACCTGGACAAGTACATTGGTGGTCCCTCGTTTCCCTATGATATCACAAAAAAACAAAAACCCCATTAAAATTTTTTTTTTGAAATGTTTACTAATTTTATTCATATCCCGGAGGGAAACCAACCATATAGATCACGAAATATCCGGCCATAGAACCAGACTTCACAATAAATGTTACTTTGAATTTATTTCCACAGAACAAAACAGGAAAAAAAACAAAAAATCAGCGTTATCAAGATGAGAAAAATACCACTTCTAATTGGTGTGTAAGAAGTATCAATAGTCTAGAAAAAAAATGAAAAAAGGTCACCATCTAAGTTACGTGCAGCAGTAAAATTTATGATATCAGTACTAGGACAAGCATTTCTTTGGTGACTGAGAAGATATCAATATGGACGTACCGGCAACGTAGAGCATGCAGTTGGTGCATTGCTTCTGGGATCTCCTAAGTCGAGTAGCTACGTTTGTTTTGGCTATGGCGCGACCAATGTTGCCAAATAGTATTTACTTATATGACCTAATGAAACAACATTGCCCGCGCCGTGGCTAAAATAACGAAAAACTAGCAGGAACAGGAAGATTCGCATAAGATCCCGTGCTTTTGTAATGTTAAAAAAAAACTTTAATTTATGTCCGTACATGATAGCACAGTTTTGTTTGATTGGTAATAATTTGATGAACGTTCACTACCGTACGTTGAGCGTATACGCACAGAGTACTTGTCCGGCCCATAACTTTTTATTAAAATTGCTCATTCCAGTAAAAATCAGGGGTCTCTCTCAAAAGTCAAGGGTCATAAATACGCACTTTTTCATTATTGGTATGGTTGTATTTAATTTTTATTTTCTTATGATTAATCCCGCATAACGGTTCAAATTCTCTTTTTCAAAACATAAAGGGCTATTTTGATAGCTGGCGCCCAAGAACGTCAAAGTGAAGCGAACGGAGGGGGATTATTTTGTGTGAAAGTTGCGTGATCTTGAAACTTTGGATACAAATTTGACGGTGCATTCATAGCCTGCATTGATCTTTTGACCAGTGGTTATTTAGATCTTCTACTAATAAATAGTAGCTTTCCAAAGTATAATAACTTTCATTGCTGGCAATAGTAGTTTTCGAAAGTATGATACGCTACATTGCTGGCAATGGTTTACTGAGTCGCAGACTTTCGCAGACTTCAGAAATTTCATAACTGACTGCACCTTATGTTAATGTAATTTTATGATGACTACGAACACCATTTTATTCCGATTGAATCGACGTCGAATGTTGTGTGTGATACAAGGCCATTTCGAAATTCGCAGAAGAATTGATTTTCTTATAAATTTCTGACGGCGAAAAGCAACGCATGCAACAAAAAGCACCTCCAATTTGATTTTTACTTGAATGAACAATTTTAATAAAAAGTTATGGGCCGGACAAGTACTCTGTGCGTATACGCTCAACGTACGGTAGTGAACGTTCATCAAATTATTACCAATCAAACAAAACTGTGCTATCATGTACGGACATAAATTAAAGTTTTTTTTTAACATTACAAAAGCACGGGATCTTATGCGAATCTTCCTGTTCCTGCTAGTTTTTCGTTATTTTAGCCACGGCGCGGGCAATGTTGTTTCATTAGGTCATATAAGTAAATACTATTTGGCAACATTGGTCGCGCCATAGCCAAAACAAACGTAGCTACTCAACTTAGGAGATCCCAGAAGCAATGCACCAACTGCATGCTCTACGTTGCCGGTACGTCCATATTGATATCTTCTCAGTCACCAAAGAAATGCTTGTCCTAGTACTGATATCATAAATTTTACTGCTGCACGTAACTTAGATGGTGACCTTTTTTCATTTTTTTTCTAGACTATTGATACTTCTTACACACCAATTAGAAGTGGTATTTTTCTCATCTTGATAACGCTGATTTTTTAATGTTTTTTTTCCTGTTTTGTTCTGTGGAAATAAATTCAAAGTAACATTTATTGTGAAGTCTGGTTCTATGGCCGGATATTTCGTGATCTATATGGTTGGTTTCCCTCCGGGATATGAATACAATTAGTAAACATTTCAAAAAAAAAAATTTAAGTGGGGTTTTTGTTTTTTTGTGATATCATAGGGAAACGAGGGACCACCAATGTACTTGTCCAGGTTTTTTTTCCCCGGGAGGGGATTTTTGCTATTTGTTCCATTTCTCTAATTAATGCAGCGGATTAATTAATGAGCGGATACGTACAGAGTACTTGTCCGGCCCGAAAATTTTTCGACTAGTCAGCTAAAAATATGCTTTTTTGTTCACGGCAAATTTTTCAACCACTCCGTACATTCGGATCTCCTGACGCAGATTTGAATCTTACCCGCCTTGGAATGCAATCAATTGATGACCGCTCTTATATGGCAGGCTTATTCCATTTTGTAAAACGGTAGGGTGGAGATTGTCAGAATAATCAACTTCAGACCGTACGAAAGTGACTAGGGCTCAGAGCAGTTCTGTATAGTTAACAGACGAATTTGACAATATTAATTTTTTATTATTGCTGTATTTTGGGAATTATTTATGCCATTTATTGACATTAATATCATCATTTTCGAAATAATAGTTTATTGATAATAAATAAAAATGTATTGGGCGTATAGTTAGCAGAACGTAATGCAAAGTTCTTTTTTTTTTAACAATCAACTAGAAATCATTTGGGAAACATTAGTAATGCTACAATAATTTGCGAAGTAATTATTTTATCACGATAACGCAAAACCTAAGTCAATCAATTATTCCAAGAGAAATCCGCCGCTTTCCTAGGGATTTTCTGGTATACCCCGGGTATGTTCGGCTTGCGCGCTTTCAGCGCTGTAAGCGCTCAAAGTGCGTTCGACTTGGCACCGTAAACGCTCACGAGCATTGAGACGGTTGCGTTTACCGCCATGTTCGTCCAAGTCGAACGCGCACAAACACTTTCAACGCTTCAAACGCTTTGAACGCTGTGAGCGTGCAAGCCGAACGTACCCCCCGTCTCTCATCTCTCATTGGATATCGCTGCTGAGTGCGTGTAGAAGTGTGCTATGGCTATAACCCGTCAATTAATAATTGTAGTTATATCAACCATATCAACAATGAACAATATCAATTTGGTGCGAAATCGTCATCATGTGTTATTCAACCTCTTGAAAAATAAGTATGGATGAGTGGAAAACGTACAGTGGAAACTTATACCGGTAACGTAAAAGTCGATAACGAAATAGAACACGTAATGTTTAATCTGATCGACGAAGCTGCTTTCCTTCAACCTTACCTAATCATTATTTATCATTAATTATAGTTAATATATATATATATATATATATATATATATATATATGTAAGAAATGTATATATATATTATATGTAAGGGAATCGAGTAATTTGATAACTATCTTTCGGTTGTTTTTTGAATAGTTGGACATGTGGAAATAGTATTTTTACATGACCAACTATTCAAAAAACAACCGCAAGATGACCCAAACACACCCTACTATTTTTACAGTTATCAAATTATTCGATTCTCTTACATATAATATATATACATCTCCTATATATATATATATTAACTATAATTAATGATTAGGTAAGGTTGAAGGAAAGCAGCTTCGTCAATCAGATTAAATATTACGTGTTCTATTTGGTTATCGACTTTTACGTTACCCGTATACGTTTCCACTGTACGTTTTCCACTCATCCATACTTATTTTTGAAGAGTTTGAATAACACATGACGTTTTCGCACCAAATTGATATTGTTTATTGTTGATATGGTTGATATAACTACAATTAATTGACGGGTTATACACTTCTACTCGCACTCAGCAGCGGTAGCCAATGAGAGATGAGAGCCAGGGTATACCAGAAAATACCTAGGAAAGCGGATTTCTCTTGAAATAATTGATTGATTTAGGTTTCGTGATCGTGATAAAATAATTACTTCGCAAATTATTCTAGCATTGCTAATGTGTTTCCCAAATGATTTCTAGTTGATCGCGAAAAAAGAAAGAACTTTGCATTACGTTCTGCTAACTATACGGCCAATACATTTTTATTTATTATCAATGATCTATTATTTCGAAAATTATGATATTAGTGTCAATAAATGGCATAAATAATTCCCAAGATATAGCAACAATAAAAAATTAGTATTATGAAATTCATCTGCTAACTATACAGAACTCTCAAGAGCCCAGCTTAACGTGAGAGAATGCTTATAGATGCGGAGCACTGATGTCGCAACGGTTACTTTCGTCGATAATTCGCTGTTTACAGATTTGGTGACAGTGGTTCTCAACTAATTAGAGATATCCGAATACGAGACTTGTTTTTAATGTAAGCGACGTTATTCCTTCGCAAATGATCATTTTGGAGGGCTTGTTCTTAATTTTTATTGTTAAAAGGGTTAGACATAGCAATAATCAGGAGCGATTAGCTTACTTTGACAATAATTAATAAATATTAATAAGTAAATGAACAGAATAAGAAAAAATGGAGCTATAATTAAGAATAATAATAATAATAATAATAATAATAATAATAATAATCATCATCATCATCATCATCATCATCATCATCATCATCATCATCATCATTTTACTATTATTCAATATCAATAATTATAATAATTGTTCTTATAAATGTTTTTTTCTTTATTTATTATATTTGATACTATATTTTTGTTCGTGCGTATAACGGAACAAATGAGGTGAGAGGGAAGGGTGCATGGAATACTCAAGTATTATGTATATGTATATATTTGTGAGATTCTTAGATCAATTTTTCAATGAATAAATAATAGCAAATTGTAGCGACATCTGAATTTTACTATTTTGTTTCAACATACTTTATCAGAACAATGACTGCTGGGTTTCAGCTTTCAATATCTAATAATAAAAAGATAATTATTTATTTAAAATAAAGCTGGAAAGTTGAAAAACATATGGGGTATTCCACGCCAAGTCAGCCACTTTTAAACCTTCCATTTTTTTATTTGGCCCAATCTTTTTTCTCTTGTTGCATTTATTGAAAGAAACTCTCTTGAATTTTTTCAAATTTTTTTGTCCATCCATTCACGAGTCATGATTTTTTGTCGAAATTGGATGATTTTATGTTCAAACGCTTGTAAAGTTGTGAAAAATAAACCAAATTGAGTTTCTTTTTTTTTTGAATCTTGAATTTTTATAGCACTTCTCGATGAAAAATGTGACAAAATAGCTGATGCCCATCTTTTATACTTTCCTTCAGTTTAAAGCAAAAAAACGTTGATTTCTGCAGGTCGGACATTTTTAATTTTTTTCAAAAAATTCTCTCAAAAACTTTGACCACAATAACTATTTTTGAGACTAGTTTCATCGTGGAGAAATTTTTCCTTATATTTTTCTCATAATTAAGTACAATTATTTGAATTTAATTTAGATTCATTAGTACAACTTACATCTGTAAATTCATTATTGTTGATAACCTTTCATCCATTTTAATCATGATTCATAGTTTTCCCTCGAACTAATAGTTAAAATAAAAAAATAAACATTTATCACGTAGGAATTATCCGTACGACAAAAACTCCAAGTTTATTTCCTTTGGCGTTTAAACAATTTACATATTCTCGCTTCGTCAGAACTTGAATAGTCCTTAACAATGAGTGCACCATCCTTGTTAGGTATGACACAATGAATTTTCTGAGTCCCTTTGATGGTTGTCGTTGTTTTGAAACGATCGAAAAGTTTTTTTTCAGCAGCATGATAATGCGCTTCTGACGAAAATTCAACATTTATATTGGGAAGGTTTTTCGGTCTAGATGTCCATTCGTATAATCCGCGTGGAGTGATTATTTGTTGATCGATTGGTAATTGCAGACTAGCTCGTGCAGCCATCCTCTTTATAGTCCCGCCAACACCATCACAAGGCCCTTTGCCATGTGCAGTGGCAAAAAAATGCCATTCAGCTGGTATATCAAAATCGTTTTCGTGGAAATACAAATTAAGAAAATTTTTGAAATTCTTGAACTGTTGCGGCGCCCCATCAGAGAAATAATAAATTTTCTTCGCGCTTCGAGAAATGTTTTTTACAAAATTTGTGATTATTTTGGAAAAAACATTTACTGCAACTGAATCATGGTGATTACAATCTGATATGATGACTAGGCTCCTGTTCCTAAGTTCATTGTTTACTCTGAAGTATATCACTACGGGGTAAATAGTGGCCGTGTTGTTATTCCAGTGGAAACCAGAAACAGCATTTTGCACAACAAAAGCGTAATTTTCTGCGAAGTCGCAAACAATCAAAAATTCATCGTTTTTCAATGAATTCTTCAATCGCTTCATGAAACTTGCTTGCTCTCTAGCAATGAATGCATGTGGTAGGAGAACTTCCAAATGAGAACAAAATTCTTTGATGAAATCGTCCGAAGCTTTTAAAATCGTTTCAAGGGTCGTTCGGGGTTTCGAGATCCAATGTTTGTAAGCTATGGTCTCAATTTCTTTTTCGTCGAAAATCTCACTTAAAATATCCTTCAACTTGTCGGTACCTGGACAAGCACTACATCTGTCAAAATAACATTGAGATGTTGGGCGTTCACAGGTGATCAAATTGACGCAATCAATGTAATGGTTCAACGGCTTCGTCAAATGTTGAGTCATTGACTTGAAATCAGCACCTAGAGTAAGGAAAATACTTTACCATTGCGATTAAGACTATTTGAGAAATACCCATTGTACTAATATTTACCGAGCATCATTAATTTGACATTTTGATGAAGAGCGCAAACGCAGATGGTGTGCGTCCCACTTGATCCGGCTAAAACACAGTTTTTTGGACGGAGTGAAGCAAAAGTCGAAAATCCTACTTTTACGTCAGGATAATTTTGTCTAAAATTTTCATATAATTCTTTCAAGTTTGAAAGAATGAGACGCTTTTGAATATGTACTCGTTCTCCATCATCGTTGCGAATCGAAACGAAATCTTTTGCTCCCGGCAAATTGACGCTCACCTCATCGTCGGTGTAGAAATTCAAAATCATTGTTTTCAGGCCATCAGGCAATGGCCGTCCTGTTGAAATCATAATAAAATCGTATATAATGGAAAAAAGAAAAGAAAAATGATAAACGAACATGAAAATTCAAACTTTTATTCATACCTAATTTTGAGTCAGGTTTTGAAAGTACACCTTTGGTTGCGGTCAGTTTTTTTGCAATGCTAACTATGTGCCTTGAAGCATTCATAATTTCCGACATTTTTCTTTCACTCCATTCCAGAGGTAATAAAGTTAAAATCTGTATTTTTTCAGTTCGCGTTGTCGTTTCTTCGTGAAATTTTCCTTTCAAACGTTCTATCAACTTGTCAAATTCTCCATCAATGGCCTCGAAATTCGAATAAGTATCGGGAGCTATACCAAATTTACTCTTGAGATTACGACAAACTTGATTGATTTTACAGTTCATCAAGAGTTTATCCTCCACATTTTTTGATTGTACCGGAGATTCATTCAGAAGTTCTAAAGCTCTGTTTACCACAGGTAATTGAGTTGTTATGCTCACTTCAGAATCGACGCTTTTTTGTGATTGTAATTCACTACAAAATGATAGCGTTTCTAACAATGAAAAAAATGGATTTTTCAATTAATTGAAACAAAATTGAAGTATATTTTGGAATTCGAAACAAGTATTTGCAAGTTATAGTTACCTAATGATTTTTGCAGATCAGTGCCCTGACTATCATCAACGATATTATCATCATTATTATCGATAAAGTTGTCGCTTTCATGATTATCATTATGAGTGATATTTTCGCAATTCAGAAGACGCTCTTCGCTTGACTCTTCTTTGATGATTCGGGAAACTTGGATTCTACAATCCGTGCACAACCTATGTTCCTGACTCAATCCGAACTTTTTTTTCGCATCTTCAGCCGCAGGTCGTAAACCTTTTTTTTTCAAATGGTTGTTTAAATGAAAAGGATTGCAGCAACGATCTTTCCAAGGAGTGTTATCACCAACTGCCTCCATCTCACTTATCTCAGTTGTGTTTGCCACACTATAAGATTCGAATGGGAGTCTGTTCAATGGATAACTTAACTCGATGCGATCACTACATAACCTTCAATTTCATCTCACTTACAATGGTTACATAGAAAATACAATAATAAACTCGAAGAAACAAATCGTAAAGAAGAAAAAGCAGTCACCGAGACTCGTTGCAAAATTGCTACAAATTCAAAACCGGATCACAGTCAGAGAATCAGTGAAAACTTGATTGTTGACACCAAAAATATAAGGAACGACAGGATTTAGCCAGAGTGAGCGCCAGTTGAAGGGGTGCAACATGTCTCGTTTTTTGACACGGCGCAAGGTGGCAGGTCGTCATTTCCTCATTTCTGGGGGAACGTAAAGCTATATGGGAACGTGACTTTCAAGGACATTTTGAATCTGTACTACGAAACATGAAACGGAATCCGCTATTGTGTATCCTATTCTGGTGGACAACGAATAAAATAAAGTAAATGTAGCAGGGATAATAAAAGAAAATAAATCATGTACGTACTGGAAATCAAGGTCGATTACGATAAAAAATTATTGGATGTATCGAAATTACATTTTTTTATAGTTAATTTGGCCAGCAAACAAGCATTTAATTTACAAAAAATTTTTTATAATTATGAAAAAAATATAAGGAAAAATTTCTCCACGATGAAACTAGTCTCAAAAATAGTTATTGTGGTCAAAGTTTTTGAGAGAATTTTTTGAAAAAAATTAAAAATGTCCGACCTGCAGAAATCAACGTTTTTTTGCTTTAAACTGAAGGAAAGTATAAAAGATGGGCATCAGCTATTTTGTCACATTTTTCATCGAGAAGTGCTATAAAAATTCAAGATTCAAAAAAAAAAGAAACTCAATTTGGTTTATTTTTCACAACTTTACAAGCGTTTGAACATAAAATCATCCAATTTCGACAAAAAATCATGACTCGTGAATGGATGGACAAAAAAATTTGAAAAAATTCAAGAGAGTTTCTTTCAATAAATGCAACAAGAGAAAAAAGATTGGGCCAAATAAAAAAATGGAAGGTTTAAAAGTGGCTGACTTGGCGTGGAATACCCCATATATTAATATATAGACAGGGTAAAACACCCAGTCGCCAGCCGTGTACCAGTAGTCGGCCTTGTATGAGTGGGAAGAGTGTGGAAGATGTCTTCAGCACTCTTCCCACTCATGCAAAGTATGGACAGAGACCGAATACTGGTACATGGCAGGCGACTGAGTATTTTTCCCTGCACAAAGTTGCTTACCCGAAGCGGTACATTATATAAATTTCGTGGATGACTGTTTTAATTTTGATAGCAACGAGGCTATTGTTGTTAAATATTAAGAAAAACTTTAAACCACAGTTTTCTACTCCGTATAACTTCAAATAAAATATCAAGCGGCCCTGATAAGCATGTACCATTTTCCACCAATAATTTTCAAATACATCTGCAACAGAATGAGTAAGAGCTAGACTCATGTCCCGAAGGTGGAGAGATCGATTCCACCCTCGGGCAGCTTTTTTTTTTTATAATGTAACAAATGTGAACAAATAGTAATGTGCGAATAATTATTTTTCTTTAATAATTAAATAAATTAATTATTATTTCTAATTATTATTTTCTGGTATTTCTTTCATATAGTTAGATATGTGAATAATTGATTCTATTCAATTATTCGAATTAAACGATTATATTGTTGTTAAATTGTAAGAAAAATTTCACTATTTAACTAATAGACTAATAGACTAAAGTAGATTAATAGAAACTAAAAAACGTATTAGATTTATAATATGCGTACCGACGTATTAAACACCTTAAAATGATCTTGATTGTACTAAATCTATGAGTCTAGCCTAGTCTACTAATCTAGCGTATTAGTCTAGAATTAGTCTATAGTAGTCTATTAGTTAAATTTTTCTGAATATTCAACAACAATATAAGTATTTATTTAAACACATACTAGATTGTACTTCTATCTAATACGGTTTTAAAGTATTTAGTACGTTAGTACGCTTTTTGTAAATTTAATACGTTTTTCAATTTTTGTTGTTCTAGTCTAGTCTGTATATTAGTCTAACTAAAATTAATTTAGTAGTCTAGACGTGGAATTTTTCTGAATATTTAATAACAATATAATCATTTATTAGTACAATGTAAAATAGGCACATATTCATTTTCGCTCTGCGTTATATTGTATTTCATGTTAGTTATGCGAATATTTAGATTTGTCAAAAAATTGAATACAGAATCAATTATTCGCATATCTAACTACATGAAAGGAGCATAAAAAAATCAATAATTAATAATAATCTGTTAATAATAATTCATTTCTTTAATAATTAAAGAAAAATAATTATTCGCATATTACTATTTATTCGAATTCGTTACATTATAAAAAAAAGTTGCCCGAGGGTGGAATCGATCTCACCACCTTCGGGATGTGAATCTAGTTCTTACTCATTCTGCTACGGATGTATCTGAGAATTACTAGCGAAAAATGGTACATGCTGATCAGGGCCGCTTGACATTTTGCTTGAAGTTTTACAGAGTAGAAAACTATGATTTAAAATTTTTCTTAATATTTAACAATAGCCGCGTTGCTATCAAAATTAAAACAGATATCCACGAAATTTCTATAATGATCCGCTTTGGGTAAGCAGCTTTGCATAGCTATATATTAATATATGTTTTCAACTTTCCAGCTTTATTTTAAATAAATAATTATCTTTTTATTATTAGATATCGAGAGCTGAAAACCAGCAGCCATTGTTTTGATAAAGTATGTTGAAACAAAATAGCAAAAGCCAGATGTCAGTACAATTTGTTGTTATTTATTCATTGAAAAATTGATCTAAGAATCTTACAAATATATACATGCACATAATACTTGAGTATTCCGTGCACCCTTCCCCCTCTCCTCATTTGTTCCGTCATACGCACGAACAAAAATATAGTATTAAATATAATAAATAAAGAAATAAAATATTTATAATAACAATTATTAATTGTTGATATTGAATAATAGTAACAATGATTATTATTATTATTATTATTATTATTATTATTATTAATTATAGCTTCATTTTTTCTTATTCTGTTCATTTACTTATTAATATTTATTAATTGTTGTTAAAGTAAGCCAATCGCTCCAGATTATTGCTATGTATAACCCTTTTAATAATAAAAATTAAGAACAAGCTCTCTAAAATGATCATTTGCGAAGGAATAACATCGCTTACATTAAAAACAAGTCTCGTATTCGGATATCTCTAATTAGTTGAGAACCACTGTCACCAAATCTGTAAACGGCGAATTATCGACGAAAGTAACCGTTGCGACATCTGTGCTCCGCATCTATAAGCAGTCTCTCACGTTAGGCTGGGCTCTTGAGCCCTAATCACTTTCGTACGGTCTGAAGTTGATTATTCTGACAATCTCCGCCCTACCTGTAAAACCTGTTGTAGTAAAAACGGCACCTTTACAAGCCTACCAAAAAAAAGCCTACCCGTAAGAATCTCTACCGCTCGATCTCTATCAAAGAAATGTCAACCAACAAAAAAACACTATCAAAGCCTGAAACTACCAAGATTTGTTCACTACCATTGTCATACTCTACCAACGAAGAATTACTAATGTAATATAACTATATATTACACTGTATATAGATATATACGCTAGTAATTCTTCGTTAGTAGAGTATGACCATAAAATGTGATGTGAATAAATATTCGTCCACATTGGTTTCATCTCGATACGTAAAAAGTCATTCGATTTATGCGTATTGATCTGGGTTATTGAGAACCAAATATCGCATCTTTTTGTCGGGATAATTTTTTCGTTAAGATTTTAATGAATCCAAGTAGAATAACTCGCAGTACTACTTGGATTCATGTAAATATCAACGAAAAAATTATCCCGACGATAGAAATGGAAGGCAGACTTTTTTCCGAAATTTTTCGCTCTAGATAAATGAAACATCAAAGAACCAGTTTTACATAATTGGATAGAAAACGTATCGAATCCATTGTAAAAAACGTATCGAATCCATTGTAAAAAAAGTTTATGCATTTCTTCATTCCTATTTTTATCAACAAGGTGAAATTATGATATTTGCAAATACCATTTATAATAATAATGGCTGTGAAAGCCTCAAAACTAGAAGAACGTACAGATATTATAATATTATCTTTGAATTTTGAAAAGTTCACAAAGTATGTTATGGATATTTTAAAACAATAAATTCAACAAAGCGGGCAAACTTAGATCAGTACTATGCCCAAGAAAATGGATCGAGTTGAGTTGGACCAGTTGCATTACCTTCGTGCAAATTTTCGTACTATTACAACCAGAGCATCCGTAGAGCAAATCTTTTTGAAAATATTTTTCAATTCGTTATGCCACAAGAGGAGCCAAAAAGTAAAAATACTGAGCACACATGTTGCTTCAGGAAATTTCCAAAGATTGTAAGTATACGTTGCGTTCCAATGAAACAAATTTTTATACTTCCCGAAAAAAAGGAACCAAAGACTTTCGGACAATTTTTTGAATTAATCATGCCACAACTCAAGCATACCACACATTGGGCTCAATAAAGTTTATGAATTTTGCATGTAGCCATAACTTTTCGAAGCCAAATTTTAATCCCATCCAAAAATGAGCAACCGAAGAATTTTCATAATAAAATGTTCAAGTCCTAATCATGCCACTATTCGAGCCAAAACGTGGAAATATTGAGCACACTTGTCACTTCACAGATATTTCAAAGTCTGTACGTATCTGTTGCAATTCAATGATACAAATTTTGATATTATCAGTAAAAACACATCCTTCCTGAAAATTCCTGAAACAATTTTTCAAAATTTATTATGCTGCAACTAAAGTGGGGAAGTGATAAAATATAGCTCAATAGAGCCAAATGAAATTCTGAAATTTTGCATATATTCATGGCGTTCCAAAGACAATAATTTTGATCCCATTGACAAATGAGCAACCGCAGAATTTTCATAACAAAATTTTTAATTCATAATCCAACAATCGGAGCCAAAATGTGGAAATACTTGGTACATTTGTTACTTTACAGAATTTTCAAAATCTGTAGGTATCTGTTGCAATCCAATGATATAAATTTTGATAATATCAGTAAAAAAACATCAGAAGACTTCCTGAAACAATTTTTCAAAATTCATTATGCTACAACTAAATTAGGGAATTGAAAAAATGTAGCGCACATTGGGCCCAACAAAATTCTGAAATTTTGCATGTATGCGTGGCATTCTGAAGCCAGCAATTCTTAACCCATCGACAAATGAGTAGTCGAAGAATTTTCATAACAAAATTTTCAATTCCTAATGCTATAATCGAAATCAAAAAGGGAAAATACTTGGCACATCCGTCGCTTCACAGAATTTTCAAATTCTGTAGGTATTCATTACAATTCATTTATACAAATTTTGATAATATCAGTAAAAACACATCGGAAGACTTCCTGAAATTTTTTTTCAAAATTCATAATACAACTAAAGTGGGGAAGTGAAAAAATAGAGCGCATATTGAGCCAAACAAAATTCTGAAATTTTGCATATATTCTGGCATTCCAAAAACAATAATTTTGATCCCATCGACAAATGAGCAGCGGAAGAATTTTCATAACAAAATTTTCAATTCTTAATGCTAAAATCGGAGGCAAAATGTAGAAATACTTGATACATTTGTCGCTTCACACAATTTCCAAAGTCTGTAGGCATTCGTTGCAATTCAAAGATATAAATTTTGATAATGTCAGAAAAAACACATCTGAAGACTTTCTGAAATAATTTTTTTTAATTCATTATGCTACAACTAAAGCGGGGATGTGAACAAATATAGAGCATATTGAGCCAAACAAAATTCTGAAATATTGCATATATCCATGGTGTTCCAAAGACAATATTTTTGATGCCATTGACAAATGAGCAACCGACGAATTTTCATAACAAAATGTTCAATTCATAATGCTACAATTGGAGCCAAGAAGTGGAAATACTTGGTACATTTGTCGCTTCACAGAATTTTTAGAGTCTATAGGTATTCGTTGCAATCCGAAGATACAAATTTTGATAATACCAGGATATGGACTATATACCGCCATAGTCTTTTGACATAAGGATATATTATACAAGCCATATTCACATAAAGATATATCATTACTTACTACTGTTATCATCCAGAGGCATCCATATATATCCAGATGCAGGTTGACAGTGTATTTGTCTATTAATTCATCAAACGCGAGATTATTCTACACCATATTTTGGATAGAAAAGCGACGTCGAAAATCTTTTGAAATGGACCAACAATTATCATGCAAGGAACATTTTATGATGTACAAATCTTTATTATGGCAAGCGAGGAACATTTTATAATAAAGAGGAAAGGGACCAATAAAATAAATTGTCAACGGTGTTGAGTTAAAAAAAATATTCATTAGACACTGCTCAAAACTCGGCATGATAATAACAAATCTTGCCATATACATTTTTTTTACACTCATTATTAGTTTTATAGTTTCTTTTCCAAATTTACATCGATTCACACCAATCATGATTAACAGTTCAACGTACACCATTTCATAGTTATCAAAGAAACGAAAAGAATGATTTCTTAAGAAATCTCATACGAGGAACATTTAATCGCGAAAGAGAAAAGAGATCGCTTTCGTTTCCGTCGTAGAGTTAAGTGTGGAAAATAAAAACTGCAGATCTAACGAGAAAGATCTAACGGAATGGCCAATCACAAGCTCGGAAGGCGTCAACAGGCCTTTCATTGCGTCGTATGCAGACATGCCAATACTTCGATGTTAGCATAATCTTGAGCCTGTGCAAAGTTTTTTCTCAGCAAATGCGGCATTAATCGTGCTGATTTAGTGCTCAATCGAAGTATTTTTTCGTAATAAATCTCTAGTTCAATTTTCAAATCATCATATGCCTCCTGAGCTTCGTAATTAAAGAAAATGAATTTCAGTTTTTACCCCCACCACGGCAAATCGTTTTATTCAGAGATAATATACTCGGGCGAGCCTCGGGCCAGCAGACGACAGAGCTGTCAATGTACTTGTCCCGAGACTCTACGGAGTCTCTTGATAAAAGAACTACGAACAAGTATCAAAACTTTAATGTTTTTTGATTTTGTAAAAAAATTTGAAAAAATATTACACTGAAACATCCATTCCAAAAGATCAACGGATAGGAAAGTATTTGATAAAAAATGACACCGAGAAATTACTCCAATTTCATCAGAATGCACCGAAAGTTTTTCAATAAAAGTAATCATAACGAAACGAGATTTTGAAACAAAAAAACCGGCCAAGTGCAAGTCGGACTCGCGCACGAAGGGTTCCGTACCATTATCTATAAAAACGGCAAAAAATCACGTTTGTTGTATGGGAGCCCCCTTAAATATTTATTTTATTCTGTTTTTTAGCATTTGTTATTATAGCGGCAACCGAAATACATCGTCTGTGAAAATTTCAAGTGTCTAACTATCACGGTTCATGAGATACAGCCTGGTGACAGACGGACGGACAGCGGAGTCTTAGTAATAGGGTCCCGTTTTATCCTTTGGGTACGGAACCCTAAAACGTATGCGCACCAAATTTCGAGAGCAAAAGTGTGATTGGAAAAAAGAATTTCGGTTGAAGTGCCACATGAATTTTTCTTTTATAACGTTTATTGATCACAAATTATATCTCATGAGCAAGGAAAACAAAATTGGTAAAATACTTATGAATTTTTTTTTCTCGAATCAAATATCGTTTCGCTCAAAATTATTTCGCGTCACTTGATTCCATTTTGGGTTGCGAGTGCAAATAGTATTTTCATGTATTTAACCACTCTAGGGTTGTTTAAAACTATGTATAATTCAAACCTAGAGTGGTATCATACACCATTCTCTCGGTTATATAAAAAACGTAGAGAATAGTTTCCATATAAACCTTGTTATTGCATGCAAGGGACATTTTATGGTAACACAGAAGAGGCACCGTTTTTGACTCCATTGTAGAGTTTACATTCGGAAAATTGGAATATTGAGGCTAGGGTTAAAAAAAAATTATTTATTTAGGCACTGCTCTAAAGTTTATTTATTGAATTACACTTTATTTTTGCACTCTATCACTCTTCTATCTACATATTCAAATAACGTTAACCTAAAGTTTCACTTTAACCAAATAAAACTGACCGCGATCTTCATAACCTAACGATTGTTCAAAGATATTAATTATTCACCGAATATGAGTTTATCATACACCATTCCCTTATATAGTTATAAAAAAAAAGAGAATGGTTTCTAAATAAACCTTGTTATTGCATCCGAGGAACATTTTATGGTAAAAGAGAAGAGGCACCGTTTTCAACTCCGTTCTAGAGTTTACGTTCGGAAAAATGAATTGTTGGGACTTGTGTTAATAAAAAAAAATATTTATTTAGACATCCTTCAAAATTTTATTTATTGAATCACACTTCATTTTTGCACTATTACTCTTCCATCGGTAATATGATAAAAGTCATTTTAATCAAAAGTTGAAACTGATCGCGATCTATATAACCTCCTAACAAAGATATTACGTATTCACCGAATACGCGTTTATCATACACCTTTCTCTTAGTTATCAAAAAAAAAAAAACAAAGAGAATGGTTTCTAAATAAACCTTATTTTTGCATCCGAGGAACATTTTATGGTAAAAGTAAACAGGCACCGTTTTCGACTCCGTTCTAGAGTTTACGTTCAGAAAAATGGATTGTTGGGTCTAGGGTTAATAAAAAAATATATTTATTTAGACACTATCCAATCACACTTTATTTTTGCACTATCACTCTTCTATCTATAATAAAAGTCTCTTTAAGCAAAAGTTGAAACTGGCCACGATCTTTATAACCTCACGACAAAGATATTAAATATTCACCGAATACGAGTTTATCATACACCATTCTCTTGATTAACAGAAAAAACGAAGAGAATGGTTTCTAAATAAACCTTGTTATTGCATTCGAGAAACATTTTGATGATAAAAGAGAAAAGGGATCATTTTCGATTCCGTTGTAGCAGAGTTTACGTTTGGAAAAAAATTGTAGGGGCTAGGTATAATTAAAAAATATTTATTTAGACACTGTTCAATATTTTATTATTACACTTTATTTTCCCACCATCACTATACTATCTATATAAAAGTCACTCTTTACTCGTCTATCTATAAACACCACTCTAACCAAAAGTTGAAATTGACCGCGATCTTTATAACCTCATGACTGTTATAAAAAAGATATTGGTCAGCTGTCATATGGACGATCGATCGAATATCACCACACTGAACCATGAAATGATTTTTTTTATAAATTTATCGATATAATTGCTCACACGTCCTGCACTTCGTTATGTCAAAACAACGTTCAAACTTTATGCTGGCTCCGTACAGAGGAAAGACGAGTCGTCGTGACCAATCGCAAGTCGTTGCTTCCGTTGCCGGAGACCGGCTTTTTTGGAAATGGGTTTTGATGGGCATCAAAACGCCTTTGATTGTATCGTCTGAGCGCATATAGAGACAAGGCAAATTCTTGAATGTAGTAGAATCGAGCATAATCCTGAGCCTGTGCAGAGTTTTTTCTCAGCAATTACGCAACCAATCGTGCTGATTTTAGGCTCAATCGAAAGAGCATCGCTCAATTAGTCAAAAGTTCGCTTCTCAAGCCGCCAAATGACTCCTAGGCTCTACAATTAGCGAAAACGTCATAAAATTTTTACCCCCACCACCGCGAATCGTCTTGTTTAGAGATAATATAGACTCGGCGAGCCTCGGGACAGCAGACGACAGAGCTGTCAATGTACTTGTCCCGAGACTCTACCGAGTCTCTTGATAAAGAGAAGGTAGGAAACGATCTTTATGGATTTCAAACTGTTCTTCGTTTGTATCGAACTCTTTTGTCTTCAAACGACCTACGCAGCGGGTTCCTTTTTCGTTTCCTATTTTCTCTCGGTATTTCTCTTTTTAGCGTCCAGCAAAAATCTGCGATCATGTTGATATTCCAATTTCCTTGATACCTACACTCCATTTCACTTTTGTCTTGATGAAATCATTCTCCTTGTTCTTCACTGTAGTCTCCAAGATTTTCAGGAAAATAGTCGAGGTGAGAATGTAGAAAGTGCAATTTAAGATTCATCAAGCAACCCAAATTTTTATAATTTTCCAGCAACTCTTCAACTTAAGTCTTGTAATTCTCATTTTTATTATTTCCCAAAAAGTTTTGTGACACATTTTTGAAACTTACCCAAGCTGCTCTCTCATTGTCGTTCATTTTTTCAACGAAATAGTATTCGGATCAGACAAGAACTGGTAGTCACAATGTTATACGAACACTATTGATTGATCTTCCTAAATATTTGCTAAAGAGGGAATTTTCGATGGACCCGAGTCCATCGAAAATTTCCAAAAATTTGAGTTGCTTGATGAATCTTAAATTGCACTTTCTACATTCTCACCTCGACTATTTTCCTGAAAATCTTGGAGACTACAGTGAAGAACAAGGAGAACGATTTCATCAAGACAAAAGTGAAATGGAGTGTAGGTATCAAGGAAATTGGAATATCAACATGATCGCAGATTTTTGCTGGACGCTAAATAGAGAAATACTGAGAGAAAATAGGAAACGAAAAAGGAACCCGCTGCGTAGGCCATTTGAAGACAAAAGAGTTCGATACAAACGAAGAACAGTTTGAAATCCATGAAGATCGTTTCCTACCTTCTCTTTATATGCTATTCTTCACGATTTTTTACAGATTTATGAATGTTTGAAATTATTGGATTCTAAATTTGTATTCCATCCCTAGAAAAAATTTACAATCGGCTCAACATAAGTCAAGTATGGTCCAGTGTTGGCCAATGTTGAGCCGATTGTAAATTTTTTCTAGGGATGCATCCAAATATACAAGAAACATATATAATCGTGTTTAATAAATTTTTATTTATTTTTATAACTGCAATTTTTTTTGGTTTTTCGCAATTTACTCAAATTTTGGAGGGTTAATGGGCCAAATAAACTTCAGATTCAGATTCAGCGGATCGAACTACATGAAAATCATACTCTATCCAGGTCCACAAAATTTTTTTCATCTCCATAACTGCAGTTTTTCGCGATTTTTTGCAATTTTTTCGGTTTTTCGCAATTTGCTCCAATTTTGGAGGGTTAAAGGACAACACCACTGTGACCCCCTATTTTTTTCACATTTTTCAAGAATTTTTTTTTGTGGGAAAAAAAGAGATATTCGAAAAATTTTTTTTGGGTTTTGTTCCTTGTTTATTAATGTATCAAAAAACATTTTTTTCACATTTTTCACGCCGCATGGTGGCACTGGGGAAGCTCTCGCGTCAGGTGCTGTCATCTCCGCAGTGGTTCGCGGCACGCAGCAGAACTCTCTTCAACGTCGATCTGAAAAAAAATACCGAGTGTTTTCGATAATAATATGATATTTTGAAGATAGGTACATAGGGTTTTGGAAAAATATTGATTTTTAAAAAATAGGCACGCCTTTGAAATTAAAGAATGATTTTTGAGCAAAATTTCGCGTCGAACATAGGCTATAACTTTTATAATTATTGAGATATCGAAAAAATCCTATGTACTTCTCTAGATAATCTACTTTTATTGATACAGTAAAAATTTGAAGTCGATCGGATAAAAATTGCTCGAGTTCTGCTGCGTGCCGCACTCAAAAAAAGTGGTTTTGAGAAAAACGCGTTCAAAGTTTTAGGTTTGTTAATTTATGTTATAAATTGAAAAAAAAATTATTTACCTTCAATCAGCGATGCCGGCACCATATAGCTGGCCTTCAAGAAGCAAATCGTTGTCTCCTGATTCTTTCCTCGAACTTGTTACTAATACCGCGATATCAGTTGCAATATCAATGATTTTTTTGCTTCCGGACTGGCACTTGGGGGCTATTGCCCAAACTGATTTATTGTAGCTTTCGTTAATGTTTTGCGTATAGCCACCCAAACAACGCTGCAGCAAATCGTCCCTGCTCAAATTTTCGAAGATTGGCTGAATTGCCCCCAATATTTCCTGAGGAAGAGGCGGTTTATGGCGATATTTAGAAATATCACCATTTGCGACCGCGCGCTGCCACGAACACCACGACTCGGCTCCTTCCGGGCAATCGTCATAATAATTTGGAGCGTTTGATATTCACAAACGAAACGATTCGGAGCGATTAGACACGAATAGCGTCGCTTCTATTCGCAAACTGACGCTATGACGCTATCCCTATACCTGCCATGGAATTTTTTCAATTATCGCTACCAAGTGCTATTTTTTCGAAACTATATTTATAACAATAGTTAACCGGCTAATAATAGCCGGTTTTTGTGAAGGGAGCCAAAAGAATACCTGAGAAAGGCGGGAAGAAAACCTGGCGACCCTAAGGCGCCCAGCTGCGCGGGACCCCGAGCGTCACGGACCGCTGCACCGCTCCACAAAATATTCAATATCCACGAAAATAATTATTTTTTCGACCTGGGTCCAACGGCATTTCAATCTTAAAAGTATTTTAGATTTTTTTAAATGGTTTTCAAAAAATCGATTTTTTGAAGCCGTCACAGTGGTGTTGTCCCTTAATGGGCTAAATAAACTTCAGATTCAGATTCAGCGGATCAACTACATAAAAATCATACTCGATCCAGTTCCATAAAATTTTATTCATCTTAATAACTGCAATTTTTCGCAATTTTTAGCCATTTTTAGCGATTTTTTGCAATTTACTCAAAATTTTGAGGGTGTACGAACGAAACGGACCTCAGATTCGGATTCAGCGCGTCGAAATACATATAGGTAGGTGGGTCTGGTCAAATGTACATACCACTTTTTTTTTGTGTGCCGGTGTTACTAATCGATAAGAAAATACGATAGCTTTTGTTACGTTCGGAGCGGTGCGAACGCCAAAGTTAACCTACTCGCGAGAAGCGCGAGCAGTTTATTATTATTTTTATTGTGGGTACGTTCTAGTCTCGTCCTCTACAGGGCGATTCAAGGAGTATGGTTTGTCAGGGAAGATTAGTAAATCAGTAGCAACTCAGAATATTAGGATAAAATAAATATTCGTAGGAGATTTATTTTAAGCCACGTGTGGCGTCTTTCCAACCTTTGTAACCGGAAACGGGAGGTTGACTTGGAGGGAACCTCGCGTGTCCGGCCGCGGATAAAAGATACACAAGTACTTACAAATTTGGTTACAGTCCTTGACGCGTCGTCGGCTGTAACGCTCACGCAGTTCTCACACGCTCACAACCAATACATACGATTACACGCTTACAATTGAATTTTCTCTCCTGGCACACTCACACACACACACACACTTAGAGTCAATCGAATTCACTCTTAATTCTACACGACGCGAAAGAGTTCGTGGCAGGACGTTAAACTTGGTTATTTAAAATTAATGATAGCGGGAGCAGATTGAATTCGCGACGCGACACACTTTTAAGGCGCCTTTCGATCTATTCGTCCGAATGGTACGTTTTTATAAGATTGCGGATTCAATAAAAGATTTTGAGGTCGCTATGCAAAAACTGCTCGAGGAGTCGCTCTTCGAGATGCTTGCGCTGTTCGCACTCGTCAAAAACTGCCCACCCCCAACTCCTTTCTCGATAAGCTCGCTCATCGAGCAAGGAATGGGGGGTGATCTTCGCCCGCGAGTCCAAGAAAATGTCATAAGAAGCGTTCTCACGTCCGCTCAGCACTTTCAAGCCCGGGATCCTCAGAATAAAAGTATAAATGCATGCCTCGCGAGCGTATGCTCGGTGTAGAACACTATACCGGATACGGTCGCGACAACAGCTCAGCAATTTGGTTACAAAGACAGCAAGTCGAAGCAAATCTCTTTCAGAATTAACTAAGTCTAAATATTATTTAAACCCAAATGATTCCTATTTATTAGTAGATATTGTTTACGTGATATACTATCTCGGAACGTGACACTTTCGCATGTTATAAATAAATATATTTAGTTAAAATCATTCACAGTTTAAATTTGACATTCCTTTAGTCCATACGAATTATAATAAAGCTTTTCTTAATACTTTATATAAACAGCTTTAAACAACGACATTTTGTAACCGGTTTGATTTTATAAACAATTAATAGTCTAGGATATATCAAACATCGATACTTATGTATTAGCGCGAACAATGAAACGATTGTAGTGAGCGTGTGAAAGTGAGTCGTGGGTCGTGGGACCAAAGAAACCATGAGTGGGATAATGAATGAGCATCGTGATTGATTGGTGTGTGAAAGGAGCGTGCGGAGTATGCGCAAGAGACTCATAGAATAAAGGAACGACAGCCGAGTGAAAAGAAAGAAACAGTAGAAGAACTTTGTCAACCGTCGAGAAAAGAACTATCACTTGTCAAATAAAAGTATATAATTTCTAACATAAATTCCTTTGTTAAATTATTTAGGAGAAAGTTCGCAAGGCGAGCTGCAGCTCCTTACCAATCGAATCCACTAACAATTACTTGAATTTTACGCCAAGTTCCCGCTCGGAGTGTTACAGTAACGCTACAACAGCGCCATCTCTGCAATCAAAGTCGACACGAAGCCAGGTGGATAAAGTGATGTCGGTAAAACAGAGTGACGCATGGCTTATCGACAGCGGGGCGTCAAGACATCTTACTTATCGGAAAGAATGGCTTATCGACTATCGGCCATGCGAAAGTGGTGACACCGTGTCATTAGGCGACAACAAGATATGTGACGTTACCGGTGAAGGGATGGTTCATATAAAGAAGCTTGTCGATGGTGTGTGGCAAAACGCGCGAATTGAAAAAGTGGTGTACGTTCCTGAAATTCGAAAAAACCTATTCTCTGTAGGTGCCTGTACAAAAATGGGTTTCGAAGCGAACTTTCGCGAAAACAATGTCGAAATAACACGAAATGGCTATGTAGTGGCGATCGGGAAGATTCAAAATAACGATGTTTATCGAATGTTGTTTCAAGTCGTGAAAGCGGGTAGTGTCGAAGAAGTGAATATTTTGACAACGAATCTCAACGTGTGGCATGAGCGATTAGGGCATGTGGGACAACGTGCGATCACTGAAATGGTGAAAAAAGGTTTGGTCAAAGGAGTGAGTCTAAATGACAAAACCGAATTGTTCTGTGAGCCGTGTAAATTAGGAAATCTCACAGACATCCATTTAACAAAAATGTGGTTAAAATAAAAACGAAGCCTGATGAGGTAGTGCATACCGATGTGTACGGTCCTATGTTGGTTAAGTCTCCCGGAAAATCGCGATATTTCTTAACGTTCAAGGACGACGCAAGTAGTTTTCGACAGGTGTATTTTCTGAGAGAGAAATCCGAAGTGTGTGCAAAATTCAAAGAGTTCGAAAAATTGATCGCGAATAAATTCGGGAAAACCATTAAAATTTTAAGATCGGACAATGGTCGTGAATTTTGTAACAAGAACATGGAAAATTATCTTAAGTCGCGAGGAATTAATCACGAAACAACAGCGCCGTATACTCCAGAATCCTAGCCAAAAACAGCATAAATGCTGTGAAAAAAGCTGAGACAAGTACATTTATACCCCCCAAATAACCATTCCAGTTAATCCCCCCTACCACCCAGCGCCAAAATAACGATCCCCACCAAAATTTACAAAAACCCATCTAAGTCGTTCATGCAAAGATCTCCGCACAAAAATCCTTTCTAAAAACCAACTCATCATACAAAGTTTTATGAGTAACCGATCTCATTATCTTATCAAATTAAGTCAAATTGTACAAAGGTGATAATTTCATTCTCGTAAATGTTGTGAGTTTACAAAAAGTTGATAAATAAATAAAGATCTACTAAAGTATATATGATCAAGTACATGGGATTTAATTATGTTTATAAAATCTTCAATTATGTTCATATGCCATTTCTCTAATTAATGCTTTATTACAATGAATTATTATCCTATGACTTGGAACTACAAGGGCTTTAAAAAAAAATACAGAATTGCATTAGCCTGCGTGAGCTTGAACGCTACCACACTCTCATTTGTAATATTTGTAGTATAGTTTTATTGGTAACCAATTGATAAAAGTTTACTATCGTACGTAGAGCGGATACGCACAGAGTACTTGTCCGGCCCGAAAATTGTTCGACTAGTCAGCGAAAAATATGCTTTTTTGTTCACGGTAAATTTTTCAACCACTCCGAACATTCGGATCTCCTGACGCAGATTTGAATCTTACCCGCCTTGGAATGCAATCAATTGATGACCGCTCTTACATGGCAGGCTTATTCTGTTTTGTAAAACCTGTTGTAGTAAAAACCGGTGTAAAAGTGCGTGTAAATTGTACTGGATTACTTATTTCGGGTGTACCGTTTAGACGCTCTGTAATTTCAGTTTTCCCCCGGATGTTACAAAACTGGAATAAACGTGCCGTGTATTAACGTGAGATATGCTCCACACAAGCATCAATTCATCGATAACAATTGGTTAAAGGAAAGGAGGATAATTTGGGATACAAAACAATCCGCATATTGTGAATGATGTTGAAGTTTGCAACGTTCGCATGCAACGGTTTTTTGATGAATTTTATTTTCCAAAGTTATAGAGTTCCCAGATTTTTTATTCCTGAAATACGTTTGAGGTACTTGATAAAGGATATCAAAAAAGTTTAAACAAAATCTATCGTCCGGAACCCACCCCCAACGGGGGGTTAATTTTTTGATATTTTCGATTTTCTACGGTTATAGGATTCCCAGATTTTTTATTCCTGAAATACGTTCGAGGTACTTCATAAAGGTTGTAAAAAAAGTTTAAACAAAATCTACCGTCCGGAACCCACCCCCAACAGGGGGTTAATTTTTTGATATTTTCTATTTTCTACGGTTACAGGATTCCCAGATTTTTTATTCCTGAAATACGTTTGAGGTACTAGATAAAGGATATCAAAAAAGTTTAAATAAAATCTACAGTCCGGAACCCACCCCCAACAGGGGGTTAATTTTTTGATATTTTCTATTTTCTACGGTTATAGGATTCCCAGATTTTTTATTCCCGAAATACGTTTGAGGTACGTGATAAAGGTTTTAAAAAAAGTTTAAACAAAATCTATCGTCCGGAACCCACCCCCAACAGGGGGTTAATTTTTTGATATTTTCTATTTTCTACGGTTATAGGATTCCCAGATTTTTTATTCCCGAAATACGTTCGAGGTACGTGATAAAGGTTATAAAAAAAGTTTAAACAAAATCTATCGTCCGGAACACACCCCCAACAGGGGGTTAATTTTTTGATATTTTCTACGGTTATAGGATTCCCAGATTTTTTATTCCCGAAATACGTTCGAGGTACGTGATAAAGGTTATAAAAAAGTTTAAACAAAATCTATCGTCCGGAACCCACCCCCAACAGGGGGTTACTTTTTTGATATTTTCTATTTTCTACGGTTATAGGATTCCCAGATTTTTTATTCCTGAAATACGTTCGAGGTACTTCATAAAGGTTGTAAAAAAAGTTTAAACAAAATCTACCGTCCGGAACCCACCCCCAACAGGGGGTTAATTTTTTGATATTTTCTATTTTCTACGGTTATAGGATTCCCAGATTTTTTATTCCCGAAATACGTTCGAGGTACGTGATAAAGGTTATAAAAAAAGTTTAAACAAAATCTATCGTCCGGAACCCACCCCCAACAGGGGGTTAATTTTTTGATATTTTCTATTTTCTACGGTTATAGGATTCCCAGATTCTTTATTCCCGAAATACGTTTGAGGTACTTGATAAAGGATATAAAAAAAGTTTAAATAAAATCTACCGTCCGGAACCCACCCCCAACAGGGGATTAATTTTTTGATATTTTCTATTTTCTACGGTTATAGGATTCCCAGATTTTTTATTCCTGAAATACGTTCGAGGTACTTCATAAAGGTTGTAAAAAAAGTTTAAACAAAATCTACCGTCCGGAACCCACCCCCAACAGGGGGTCAATTTTTTGATATTTTCTATTTTCTACGATTATAGGATTCCCAGATTTTTTATTCCTGAAATACGTTCGAGGTACTTCATAAAGGTTGTAAAAAAAGTTTAAACAAAATCTACCGTCCGGAACCCACCCCCACCAGGGGGTTAATTTTTTGATATTTTCTATTTTCTACGGTTATAGGATTCCCAGATTTTTTATTCCCGAAATACGTTCGAGGTACTTGATAAAGGTTATAAAAAAAGTTTAAACAAAATCTATCGTCCGGAACCCACCCCCAACAGGGGGTTACTTTTTTGATATTTTATATTTTCTACGGTTATAGGATTCCCAGTTTTTTTATTCCTGAAATACGTTCCAGGTACTTCATAAAGGTTATAAAAAAAGTTTAAACAAAATCTACCATCCGGAACCCACCCCCAACAGGGGGTTAATTTTTTGATATTTTCTATTTTCTACGGTTATAGGATTCCCAGATTTTTTATTCCTGAAATACGTTTGAGGTACTAGATAAAGGATATCAAAAAAGTTTAAACAAAATCTACCGTCCGGAACCCACTCCCAATAGGGGGTACATTTTTTAATATTTTCTATTTTCTACGGTTATAGGATTCCCATATTTTTTATTCCTGAAATACGTTCAAGGTACTTCATAAAGGTTGTAAAAAAAGTATAAACAAAATCTACCGTCCGGAACCCACCCCCAACAGGGGGTTAATTTTTTGATATTTTCTATTTTCTACGGTTATAGGATTCCCAGATTTTTTATTCCCAAAATACGTTCGAGGTACGTGCTAAAGGTTATAAAAAAAGTTTAAACAAAATCTATCGTCCGGAACCCACCCCCAACAGGGGGTTACTTTTTTTATATTTTCTATTTTCTACGGTTATAGGATTCCCAGATTTTTTTTCCTGAAATACGTTCGAGGTACTTCATAAAGGTTATAAAAAAAGTTTAAACATAATCTACCGTCCGGAACCCACCCCCAACAGGGGGTTAATTTTTTGATATTTTCTATTTTCTACGGTTATAGGATTCCCAGATTTTTTATTCCTGAAATACGTTTGAGGTACTAGATAAAAGATATCAAAAAAGTTTAAATAAAATCTACCGTCCGGAACCCACCCTCAACAGGGGGTTCATTTTTTGATATTTTCTATTTTCTACGGATATAGGATTCCCAGATTTTTTATTCCTGAAATACGTTTGAGGTACTTGAAAAGGGATATAAAAAAAGTTTAAACAAAATCTACCGTCCGGAACCCACCCCCAACAGGGGGTTAATTTTTTGATATTTTCTATTTTCTACGGTTATAGGATTCCCAGATTTTTTATTCCTGAAATACGTTTGAGGTACTTGATAAAGGATATAAAAAAAGTTTAAATAAAATCTACCGTCCGGAACCCACCCCCAACAGGGGATTAATTTTTTGATATTTTCTATTTTCTACGGTTATAGGATTCCCAGATTTTTTATTTCTGAAATACGTTCGAGGTACTTCATAAAGGTTGTAAAAAAAGTTTAAACAAAATCTACAGTCCGGAACCCACCCCCAACAGGGGGTTAATTTTTTGATATTTTCTATTTTCTACGGTTATAGGATTCCCAGATTTTTTATTTCTGAAATACGTTCGAGGTACTTCATAAAGGTTGTAAAAAAAGTTTAAACAAAATCTACCGTCCGGAACCCACCCCCAAAAGGGGGTTAATTTTTTGATATTTTCTATTTTCTACGGTTATAGGATTCCCAGATTTTTTATTCCTGAAATACGTTTGAGGTACTTGATAAAGGTTGTAAAAAAAGTTTAAACAAAACCTACCGTCCTGAAACCCACCCCCAACAAGGGGTTAATTTTTTCATATTTTCTATTTTCCACGGTTATAGGATTCCCAGATTTTTTGTTCCTGAAATGCGTTTGAGATACTTGATGAAGAATATAAAAAAAGTTTAAACAAAATCTACCGTCCGGAACCCACCCCCAACAGGGGGTTAATTTTTTAATATGTTCTATTCTCTACGGTTATAGGATTCCCAGATTTTTTATTCCTGAAATACATTTGAGGTACTTGATGAAGAATATGAAAAAAGTTTAAACAAAATCTACCGTCCGGAACCCACTCCCAATAGGGGGTAAATTTTTTGATATTTTGTATTTTCCACGGCTATAGGATTCCCAGATTTTTTATTCCTGAAATACGTTTGAGATACTTGATAAATGATATCAAAAAAGTTTAAACAAAATCTACCGTCCGGAACCCACCCCCAATAGGGGGTACATTTTTTGATATTTTCTATTTTCTACGGTTATAGGATTCCCAGATTTTTTATTCCTGAAATACGTTCAAGGTACTTCATAACGGTTGTAAAAAAAGTATAAACAAAATCTACCGTCCGGAACCCACCCCCAACAGGGGGTTAATTTTTTGATATTTTCTATTTTCTACGGTTATAGGTTTCCCAGATTTTTTATTCCTGAAATACGTTTGAGGTACTAGATAAAAGATATCAAAAAAGTTTAAATAAAATCTACCGTCCGGAAACCCACCCCCAACAGGGGGTTAATTTTTTCATATTTTCTATTTTCCACGGTTATAGGATTCCCAGATTTTTTATTCCTGAAATGTGTTTGAGGTACTTGATGAAGAATATGAAAAAAGTTTAAACAAAATCTACCGTCCGGAACCCACCCCCAACAGAGGGTTAATTTTTTGATATGTTCTATTTTCTACGGTTATAGGATTCCCAGATTTGTTATTCCTGAAATACATTTGAGGTACTTGATGAAGAATATGAAAAAAGTTTAAACAAAATCTACCGTCCGGAACCCACTCCCAATAGGGGGTAAATTTTTTAATATTTTCTATTTTCCACGGCTATAGGATTCCCAGATTTTTTATTCCTGAAATACGTTTGAGGTACTTGATAAAGGATATAAAAAAAGTTTAAACAAAATCTACCATCCGGAACACACCCCCCACAGGGGGTTAATTTTTTCATATTTTCTATTTTCCACGGTTATAGGATTCCCAGATTTTTTATTCCTGAAATACGTTTGAGGTACTTGATAAAGGATATCAAAAAAGTTTAAACAAAATGTATCGTCCGGAATCCACCCCCAACGGGGGTTAATTTTTTGATATTTTCTATTTTCTACGGTTATAGGATTCCCAGATATTTTATTCCTGATATACGTTCGAGGTACTTCATAAATATTGTAAAAAAAGTTTAAACAAAATCTACCGTCCGAAACCCACTACCAATAGGGGGTAAATTTTCTGATATTTTCTATTTTCCACGGCTATAGGATTCCCAGATTTTTTATTCCTGAAATACGTTTGAGGTACTTGATAAAGGATATAAAAAAAGTTTAAACAAAATCTATCGTCCAGAACCCACCCCCAGCAGGGGGTAAATTTTTTTATACTTTCTATTTTTCACGGTTATAGGTTTCCTAGATATTTATTCCTGAATTACATTTGAGATACTTGATGAAGAATAGAATAAACGTTTAAATAAAATCTACCGTCCGGAACCCACCCTCAACAGGGGGTAAATTGTTGGATATTTTCTATTTTCCACGGTTATAGGATTTCCTGATTTTTTATTCTTGAAATACGTTTGAGGTACTTGATAAAGGATATAAAAAAAGTTTAAACAAAATCTACCATCCGGAACCCACCCCTAGTAGAAGGTAAATTTTTTATATTTTCTATTTTCCACAGTTATAGAGTTCCCGGATTTTTAATTTCTGAAATAGGTTTGAGGTACTTGATAAAGGATATAAAAAAAACTTTTTTTATATACAGTTTCCGGATTTTTCATTTTTGAAATACGTTTGAGGTACTTCCTAAAGGATAGAAAAAAACGTTTTTTATATCCTTTCTCAAGTACCTCAAACGTATTTTAGGAATAAAAATTTTGGGAACTGTATAACTGTGGAAAATCGAAAATATAAAAAATTTACCCTGTGCTAGGGGTGGGTTCCGAAAGGTAACTTTTTTTATATCTTTTGTCAAGTACCTCAAACGTATTTCTGGAATAAAAAATCTGAGACTTCATTAACGGTGGAAATAAAAAAAATCGAAAAATTTACCCACTGTTAGGAGTGGGTACCGGAAGGTAGATTTTGTATAAATTTGTTTATATCCTTTACCAAGTACCTCAAACGTATTTCAGGAATAAAAATCTGGGATCTCTATAACTGTGGAAAATAGAAAATATCGAAAAATCTACCCCCTGTTAGGGGTGGGTTCCGGATGATAGATCTTGTTTAAACTTTTTTTATATCCTTTATCGAGTACCTCAAACGTATTTCAGGAATAAAAAATGTGGGAACTGTATAACTGTGGAAAATTGAAAAACTTACCACCCGTTAGGGGTGGGTTCCGGACGATAGATTTTGTTTAAACTTTTTTTATAACCTTTATCAAGTACCTCGAACGTATTTCGGGAATAAAAAATCTGGGAATCCTATAACCGTAGAAAATAGAAAATATCAAATAATTAACCCCCTGTTGGGGGTGGGTTCCGGACGGTAGATTTTGTTTAAACTTTTTTTACAACATTTATGAAGTACCTCGAACGTATTTCAGGAATAAAAAATCTGGGAATCCTATAACCGTAGAAAATAGAAAATATCAAAAAATTAACCCCCTGTTGGGGGTGGGTTCCGGACGATAGATTTTGTTTAAACTTTTTTTATAACCTTTATCAAGTACCTCGAACGTATTTCAGGAATAAAAAATCTGGGAATCCTATAACCGTAGAAAATCGAAAATATCAAAAAATTAACCCCCCGTTGGGGGTGGGTTCCAGACGATAGATTTTGTTTAAACTTTTTTGATATCCTTTATCAAGTACCTCAAACGTATTTCAGGAATAAAAAATCTGGGAATCCTATAACCGTGGAAAATAGAAAATATGAAAAAATTAACCCCCTGTGGGGGGTTGGTTCCGGACGGTAGATTTTGTTTAAACTTTTTTTATATCCCTTTTCAAGTACCTCAAACGTATTTCAGGAATAAAAAATCTGGGAATCCTATATCCGTGGAAAATAGAAAATATCAAAAAATTAACCCCCTGTTGGGGGTGAGTTCCGGACGGTAGATTTTGTTTAAACTTTTTTCGTATTCTTCATCAAGTACCTCAAATGTATTTTAGGAATAAAAAATCTGGGAATCCTATAACCGTGGAAAATAGAAAATATGAAAAAATTAACCCCCTGTTGGGGGTGGGTTTCCGGACGGTAGATTTTCTTTCAACTTTTTTATAACCTTTATCAAGTACCTCAAACGTATTTCAGGAATAAAAAATCTGGGAATCCTATAACCGTAGAAAATAGAAATCATCAAAAAATTAACCCCCTTTTGGGGGTGGGTTCCGGACGGTAGATTTTGTTTAAACTTTTTTTACAACCTTTATGAAGTACCTCGAACGTATTTCAGAAATAAAAAATCTGGGAATCCTATAACCGTAGAAAATAGAAAATATCAAAAAATTAACCCCCTGTTGGGGGTGGGTTCCGGACGGTAGATTTTGTTTATACTTTTTTTTACAACCTTTATGAAGTACCTTGAACGTATTTCAGGAATAAAAAATCTGGGAATCCTATAACCGTAGAAAATAGAAAATATCAAAAAATTAACCCCCTGTTGGGGGTGGGTTCCGGACGGTAGATTTTGTTTAAACTTTTTTGATATCCTTTATCAAGTATCTCAAACGTATTTCAGGAATAAAAAATCTGGGAATCCTATAGCCGTGGAAAATACAAAATATCAAAAAATTTACCCCCTATTGGGAGTGGGTTCCGGACGGTAGATTTTGTTTAAACTTTTTTCATATTCTTCATCAAGTACCTCAAATGTATTTCAGGAATAAAAAATCTGGGAATCCTATAACCGTAGAAAATAGAACATATTAAAAAATTAACCCCCTGTTGGGGGTGGGTTCCGGACGGTAGATTTTGTTTAAACTTTTTTTATATTCTTCATCAAGTATCTCAAACGCATTTCAGGAACAAGAAATCTGGGAAACCTATAACCGTGGAAAATAGAAAATATGAAAAAATTAACCCCTTGTTGGGGGTGGGTTTCCGGACGGTAGATTTTGTTTAAACTTTTTTTACAACCTTTATCAAGTACCTCAAACGTATTTCAGGAATAAAAAATCTGGGAATCCTATAACCGTAGAAAATAGAAAATATCAAAAAATTAACCCCCTTTTGGGGGTGGGTTCCGGACGGTAGATTTTGTTTAAACTTTTTTTACAACCTTTACGAAGTACCTCGAACGTATTTCAGAAATAAAAAATCTGGGAATCCTATAACCGTAGAAAATAGAAAATATCAAAAAATTAACCCCCTGTTGGGGGTGGGTTCCGGACGGTAGATTTTGTTTAAACTTTTTTTACAACCTTTATGAAGTACCTCGAACGTATTTCAGGAATAAAAAATCTGGGAATCCTATAACCGTTGAAAATAGAACATATCAAAAAATTAACCCCCTGTTGGGGGTGGGTTCCGTACACTAGATTTTGTTCAAACTTTTTTTATATCCTTTATCAAGTACCTTAAACGTATTTCAGGAATGAAAAATCTGGGAATCCTATAACCGTAGAAAATAGAAAATATCAAACAATTAACCCCCTGTTGGGGGTGGGTTCCGGACGATAGATTTTGTTTAAACTTTTTTATAACCTTTATCACGTACCTCGAACGTATTTCAGGAATAAAAAATCTGGGAATCCTATAACCGTGGAAAATAAAAAATATCCAAAAATTTATCCCCTGTTGGAGGTGGGTTCCGGACGGTAGATTTTGTTTAAACTTTTTTTATATCCTTTATCAAATACCTTAAACGTATCTCAGGAATAAAAAATCCGGGAATCCTATAACCGTAGAAAATAGAAAATATCAAAAAATAAACCCCCTGTTGCGGGTGGGTTCCGGACGATAGATTTTGTTCAAACTTTTTTTATATCCTTTATCAAATACCTCAAACGTATTTCAGGAATAAAAAATCTGGGAATCCTATAACCGTAGAAAATAGAAAATATCAAAAAATTAACCCCCTGTTGGGGGTGGGTTCAGGACGGTAGATTTTGTTTAAACTTTTTTTATATCCCTTTTCAAGTACCTCAAACGTATTTCAGGAATAAAAAATCTGGGAATCCTATAGCGGTGGAAAATAGAAAATATCAAAAAATTTACCCCCTATTGGGAGTGGGTTCCGGAAGGTAGATTTTGTTTAAACTTTTTTGATATCCTTTATCAAGTACCTCAAACGTATTTCAGGAATAAAAAATCTGGGAATCCTATAGCCGTGGAAAATAGAAAATATCAGAAAATTTACCCCCTATTGGGAGTGGGTTCCGGACGGTAGATTTTGTTTAAACTTTTTTCATATTCTTCATCAAGTACCTCAAACGTATTTCAGGAATAAAAAATCTGGGAATCCTATAACCGTAGAAAATAGAAAATATCAAAAAATTAACCCCCTGTTGGGGGTGGGTTCCGGACGGTAGATTTTATTTAAACTTTTTTGATATCCTTTATCTAGTACCTCAAACGTATTTCAGGAATAAAAAATCTGGGAATCCTATAACCGTAGAAAATAGAAAATATCAAAAATTAACCCCCTGTTGGGGGTGGGTTCCGGACGGTAGATTTTGTTTAAACTTTTTTTACAACCTTTATGAAGTACCTCGAACGTATTTCAGGAATAAAAAATCTGGGAATCCTATAACCGTAGAAAATCGAAAATATCAAAAAATTAACCCCCCGTTGGGGGTGGGTTCCGGACGATAGATTTTGTTTAAACTTTTTTATAACCTTTATCACGTACCTCGAACGTATTTCGGGAATAAAAAATCTGGGAATCCTATAACCGTAGAAAATAGAAAATATCAAAAAATTAACCCCCTGTTGGGGGTGTGTTCCGGACGATAGATTTTGTTTAAACTTTTTTTATAACCTTTATCACGTACCTCGAACGTATTTCGGGAATAAAAAATCTGGGAATCCTATAACCGTAGAAAATAGAAAATATCAAAAAATTAACCCCCTGTTGGGGGTGGGTTCCGGACGATAGATTTTGTTTAAACTTTTTTTATAACCTTTATCACGTACCTCGAACGTATTTCGGGAATAAAAAATCTGGGAATCCTATAACCGTAGAAAATAGAAAATATCAAAAAATTAACCCCCTGTTGGGGGTGGGTTCCGGACGGTAGATTTTATTTAAACTTTTTTGATATCCTTTATCTAATACCTCAAACGTATTTCAGGAATAAAAAATCTGGGAATCCTATAACCGTAGAAAATAGAAAATATCGAAAAATTAACCCCCTGTTGGGGGTGGGTTCCGGACGGTAGATTTTGTTTAAACTTTTTTTACAACCTTTATGAAGTACCTCGAACGTATTTCGGGAATAAAAAATCTGGGAATCCTATAACCGTAGAAAATAGAAAATATCAAAAAATTAACCCCCTGTTGGGGGTGTGTTCCGGACGATAGATTTTGTTTAAACTTTTTTTATAACCTTTATCACGTACCTCGAACGTATTTCGGGAATAAAAAATCTGGGAATCCTATAACCGTAGAAAATAGAAAATATCAAAAAATTAACCCCCTGTTGGGGGTGGGTTCCGGATGGTAGATTTTGTTTAAACTTTTTTTATAACCTTTATCACGTACCTCGAACGTATTTCGGGAATAAAAAATCTGGGAATCCTATAACCGTAGAAAATAGAAAATATCAAAAAATTAACCCCCTGTTGGGGGTGGGTTCCGGACGGTAGATTTTATTTAAACTTTTTTGATATCCTTTATCTAGTACCTCAAACGTATTTCAGGAATAAAAAATCTGGGAATCCTATAACCGTAGAAAATAGAAAATATCAAAAAATTAACCCCCTGTTGGGGGTGGGTTCCGGACGGTAGATTTTGTTTAAACTTTTTTTACAACCTTTATGAAGTACCTCGAACGTATTTCAGGAATAAAAAATCTGGGAATCCTATAACCGTAGAAAATCGAAAATATCAAAAAATTAACCCCCCGTTGGGGGTGGGTTCCGGACGATAGATTTTGTTTAAACTTTTTTGATATCCTTTATCAAGTACCTCAAACGTATTTCAGGAATAAAAAATCTGGGAACTCTATAACTTTGGAAAATAAAATTCATCAAAAAACCGTTGCATGCGAACGTTGCAAACTTCAACATCATAGAATTTTCATACCAAAATTTTTAATTCATAATGCCACAATCGGAGCCAAAAAGTGGAAATACTTGGTACATTTGTTGCTTTACAGCATTTCCAAAGTCTGTAGGTATCCGTTGCAATCCAATGATACAAATTTTGATAATATCAGTAAAAAAACATCGGAAGACTTCCTGAAACAATTTTTCAAAATTCATTATGCTACAACTAAATTAGGGAAATGAAAAAATGTAGTACACATTGGGCCCAACAAAATTCTGAAATTTTGCATGTATGCATGGTATTCCAAAGCCAGCAATTCTTAACCCATCGACAAATGAGCAATCAAAGAATTTTCATAACAAAATTTTCAATTCCTAATGCCATAATCGAAACCAAAAAGGGAAAATACTTGGCACATCTGTCGCTTCACAGAATTTTCAAAGTCTGTAGGTATCTATTGCAATTCAATTATACAAATTTTGATAATATCAGTAAAAACACATCGGAAGACTTCCTGAAACAATTTTTCAAAATTCATAATGTTTCAACTAAAGTGGGGAAGTGAAAAAATATAGTGCATAATGAGCCAAACTAAATTTTGAAATTTTGCATATATTCATGGCGTTCTGAAGACAATAATTTTGATCCCATCGATAAATGAGCAACCGAAGAATTTTCATAACAAAATTTTCAACTCATAATGCGAAAATCTGAGGCAAAAAGTAGAAATACTTGGTACATTTGTCGCTTCACACAATTTCCAAAGTCTGTAGGCATTCGTTGCAATCCAAAGATATAAATTTTGATAATGTCAGAAAAAACACATCGTAAGACTTTTTGAAACAATTTTTTTAAATTCATTAGGCTACAACTAAAGCGGGGATGTGAAAAAATATAGAGCATATTGAGCCAAACAAAATTCTGAAATTTTGCATATATCCATGGTGTTCCGAAGACAGTATTCTTGATCCCATTGACAAATGAGCAACCGATGAATTTTCATAACAAAATGTTCAATTTATAATGCTACAATCGGAGCCAAAAAGTGAAAATACTTGGTATATTTGTCGCTTCACAGAATTTCCAGAGTCTATAGATATTCGTTGCAATCCACAGATACAAATTTGAATAATACCAGGATATGGAGTATATACCGCCATAGTCTTTTGACATAAAGATATATTATACGAGCCATTTTGATATAAAGATATATCATTACTTACTACGGTTATCATCCAGATGCATCCATATATATTCAGATGCAGGTTGACAGTGCATTTGTCTATTAATTCATCAAACGCGAGATGATTCTACACCATATCTTGGATAGAAAAACGACGTCGAAAATCTTTTGAAATGGACCAACAATTATCATGCAAGGAACATTTTATGATGTACAAATCTTATTATGGCAAGCGAGGAACATTTTATAATAAAGAGGAAAGGGACCAATAAAATAAATTGTCAACGGTGTAGAATTAAAAAAAATATTTATTAGACACTGCTCAAAACTCGGCAAGATAATAACAAACTTTGCCATATACATTTTTTTGACACTCATTATTAGTTTTATAGAGTTTCTTTTCCAAATTTACATCAATTCACACCAATCATGATTAACAGTTCAACGTACACCATTTCATAGTTATCAAAGAAACGAAAAGAATGATTTTTCAAGAAATCTTATACGAGGAACATTTAATCGCGAAAGAGTAAAGAGATCGCTTTCGTTTCCGTCGTAGAGTTAAATGTGTAAAATAAAAACTGCATGGTTAAAAATAATAAAAAAATACATATTCATTTCAGCACTGTTCGAAAGTTGATTAAAAGCACTTGACTATTTTCACACCATCACTTTCTTGTTATTGCTGTAACCAAGAGTCGATCGATCCTAACCACGATATTTATAACCTCACAACGTCGACGTCGCGACGTCAGTTCGCGACACTGCCGTGAAGTTCGCCCCGGGGACATGAGGCCTTTGATGGTGTTATATACAGACACATCAAATCCATGAATGTGTTAGTAACTTTTGCATAAGCTTGAGCCCGTGCAAAGTATTTTCTCTGCAATTACGCCACCGATCATGCTGATTTTGGGCGCAATCGAAAGAGAATTTTTTAATTTGCTAAAAGTTCAATTTTTAAGTTCCCAAATGACTCCTGAGCTTCGTAATTAAATAAAATGACATGTCAATTTTACCCCCACCACCGCGAATCGTTTTATTCAGAGAAAGTATAGTCTCGGCGAGCTCGGGCCAGCAGACGACAGGGCTGTCAATGTACTTGTCCCGAGACTCTACCGAGTCTCTTGATATGAACATAATTGTAGATTTTATAAACATAATAAAATCCCACGTACTTGGCCGCATATACTTTAGTAGATCTTTATTTATTTATCAACTTTTTATGAACTTACGACATTTACGAGAATGAAATTATCATCTCTGTACAATTTGACTTAATTTGATAAGATAATGAGAGCGGTTACCCATAAAACTTTGTATGATGAGTAGGTTTTTAGAAAGGATTTTTGTGCGGAGATCTTTGCATGAACGACTTAGACGGGTTTTTGGAAATTTTTGTGGGGATCGGTGTTTTGGCGCTGGGTGGTGGGGGGGGAATAACTGGAACGACTATTTAGGGGGCATAAATGTACTTGTCTCAGCTTTTTTCACAACATTTATGCTGTTTTTGGCTAGGTATAAAAGAACTTGAACGGAAAAGTCATATAAATTTCCGTTGGATCTTTCCATCGATAAATCACGGCGCTTTGTATCACATATGCTTAACATTTATGGTTTTTCATTCAATGTAATTGGAAAGCTAATTACCAAACATTCTAATTATGCTACCAAGCACCACCAGCCGATTTTTTATAGATTGAGATTGATTGGAACGAAATTGGTTAAGAAATAGAATATTTAGCCGGCTGAATTTACTCCGTTAATAAACGGCATGTTAAACATTTTTCTTATTGTTTTTTAAATAAACTTCTGACTACCAAGAGTTGTAATTTGTCGATTTCTGGCCGCCAAGTGATTCTGCACCGATTAAGCATGTCGCCTAAATCATTTTACGTAAAATAAACATTGGCCGGCTAATTTTATGGTAAAATTTTTAATTATATATTTATTAAAAATTACTAATTACCAAATATTTTAATTACTCTACCAATGACCACCAAATGAGTACCTAGCGATATAAATTATGAAAAAGTTGAAAATTCAAAATTGCACGGCTATCTTTATGGCAACGGGTCTGACATGGTTTTTAGAATAGAACTTCAATATGATATAGGGAAGCAATCAACTGTTTATTCGCTCTCTGTCGCACTCACTTGATCTGGCGTAACAACTTGGTAACAACGCTGAAAATCAATATTCTGCTATACCAACACTAACGTTTCAGTTTAATTGAAAGATTTACCGTTAGGTGCGTTAGTACCGATTCGTAACTAATTCAGGTTTTTACAACAAGAGGCGCTACCCTCCTTTTTCAGTTGGTCACGTGAGCTCGATGACTCTTAAGATTCATAAATATGTATAATTTCGCGCATGAAGCATGTTGCGGTAAAAAAGGTCCATCTTTGATACTAATAACAAAACTAATGTTAACATTATAGTTGATAATGCAAATTGGAAGGACCCATTTATATGGATCCTCAGACGGTAATTTATCATACGTCGTCGCCGAATTTGCGATCTCTTTTAACATGACTCTTTTTTTATTTTGTAGTATTCTTCAGTCACATTATGAGATTCAACCAAACGCAATTATTAGTGCCGAATCACGGTTTCACCGTTTTCGCGCAGGTGATTGAAAATGCATTATTTCATAAATGAATTTAAGGCCATGTAAAAGACGTTCAAGGCAATGTGAAATACGCTTGGTCGGTAAAAATCCCATAACAAATTTTTCTCCTACACGGATTATATTACGAGCAAATAACGAGAACCACTCTGTTCGTTTTTCAACTGAACGGAGGTGGTTCTCGTTATTTGCTCAAAATATCATCTGCGTAGGAGAAAAGTTGGTTACAGAATTTTTACCGACCGAGCGTTTTTCATATTTTTTGAACGTCTTTCACATTGCCTTAAGTAATATAATCGTCTGGTAGTCCATGCTGTAGCAGTTTTCCTAAATATCGATAAAAAAATATTTCAAATCGCATATTTGTCACCGTAAAATATGATTAGATGTAAATACATAAGATAAAAAGAAACAGCGTGCGACCTTCTTGAACAACCCATGCCGTCCGGTGGCGTCTTCTATCTACCGTTCGGTGAAGCTTTCGATATGGGATGTGTAGGTGGTTGGGGGAAAGAGAAGGGTCGACGAAGCACTGAGCACACTCGCGCGCTCAATCCTACACGTATGAAAGAAGCGGCACACACGACCGGCTCGTAGCGCTATGACCTCGAATAATCGTTGCGCGTTTCAGGTTGCGCACATCCACCGTTTGTCGTAGAGTTGAACGGAGTCGTCAGTGTTCGTGTGCCACGGTGAGCACAGGACAGACATTTTGTAGTAGAATTTAGCGGCGTGGTTAAAGACCGTGGGGTGCCCCGTTCCGCGGTCTTGTGTCGCCGTCGTCGCCGTCGTCATCGCGTCGCATCGCGTCGTCGTCATCACCTGGGGCCCGTGAATAACGTGTGTGTTTTTAATACTCCGCTCGGCGCTTAACATTTTTTTTCCTCTTGCCCCCTCCCAAAATCTCGTCGCTATATATCTCTCTCTCCCCCTCTCCCTTTCACTCTCCCGCCCCCTCTCTATCTCGCCATCTCCCCTCTCTCTCCCTCTCCCACCCCTTCTGTCTCTCACCCCCAACCCTCCACCCCCCTCCCCCCCCTCTCTCCCTCCCTCTCTCTTCCTCTCCCTCTTTCTTCCTCCCTCCCTCTCCCACTCCCTCCCTCCCTCTCCCGTCTCTCACCCCTCCCCCTCCCTCCCTCTTCCTCTCTCCCTCCCTCTCCCTCTTCCTCCCTCCCCCCCTCTCTCTCTTCCTCTCCCTTCCTCTCCCTCTCTCTTTCTCCCTCCCTCTCCCTCTCTCTCTGCCCCTACCCCTCCCTCTTCCTCTCCCTTCCTCCCTCCTCCCCCCCTCTCTCTCCCTCCCCCCCCTCTCGCTCTCTCTCTCTCTCTTCATCTTTCAATGATCAAGGTGTATGAATTTTGTCGCGTGTCCTCCGGTGTTACACCGGTGTTTTCCTTCTAGGATATATCTCCGGGTTCATCGCTATCTCATCGGTGTCTTAATTTTGTTTTTTTCCACTCTTCATTTCGTACCACCATGGATCCTCTTTGGACTAGAAAAAAATAGAACGAAAAGCCCTAGCAGAACTAAATCTCGCCCTAGAGGGAGATATTCAATGTGATAACACTCTTGCCTTGTTGGCCGAAAAATTAAAAATATATATTATCTATATTTTGTAAATTTATATTTTTTTAGTAGTTTTTACTCACGAATTGAGAAATCAAGGTAAAGCAAACCGTGTGAATGTGTGCTTGTGTGGCATATCTGCGCGAGTGCTTGTCCGTGTATAGAATTACGGTAAACATTTTTTCGTTTGAACAGACATCGGATTAATCGCAAGAGGGTCGAATGTTCACTATTATGTAGGTTAAATATATTGACGTATAATCGCAGTTAGAAAAAAGCTCGAGGATATTCAATTCATCAGCGGGCAATCGTATTCGCGCAGTTGAAACGTCAGTTTCCTTGTAGCCGTAAGACATGAGGTAGAGGTCAGAGCGTAATCCGTTCTTATAGTGTGTCGCGTGACAGACGGCAATAAGATCTCGGGCAGGCATTAATATCGAGTGGATGAAAAAAAAAAGAGAGGGACAGAGAAAGTGAGAGAGCGAAAGAGTTTGAGAGTGATAAACGAAATAAATACGTAACGCACGTGAAATCCACTATAAATAAAGAAAAAAACCGAAACGAGTGCGATGTAGAGAGGCTCTCCGGTAAAAATTCGAAAAGCCTAAACCAAACGCGTAACCATTAACATAAAATCGAAAAGTAAGTTTCCTTATGTGTCACCAGGGGCGATTGTAGAGTCCCCTTCCCTGCCGCCACCGGGTCCAAGTGTAAGATAATATGAGCGGCTGATGAAGAGATTGCGAAGTGTAAAAATAGAAAAACTTGAAAAAAAAATAAAAGTAAAAATTATAAAAAATCCACGAAAAACGAAGAACAAAACGTGGATGAAGATGTAATTTTTTTGCGTGGGTGCTGCGACTTCCAGTATTGCAGCGTATTGGAAAAAAAATCGAGAGAGAAACGTGTCCAATATCAGCACGTTCGATAAAAATAAAGTTTTTTTCTCCCTCTCGCTAGAAACCCGCAAGCGTTTCGTCCCTGTTGTTCGTCGAAACTTCCGCCCGCCCTTTTTCCCCCGTCCCTGTGCTTCTTCTTCGTTTCCTCTATCTCTCTCGCTCTCTCTTTCTCTACATCAAGACATGAAGTAAGTCAAGAATATAAAAAATCCTTCACAGCGCGTCTACAATGCGACAAATATCGAATTTGGGTTAGGAAACCTGAATGATAATTAGAGTAGAGTAGGAGAGAGAGAGAGAGAGAGAGAGAGAGAGAGAGAGAGAGAGAGAGAGAGAGAGAGAGAGAGAGAGAGAGTGAGAGAGAGAGAGGGGCGGGAGGGAGAGAGAGGTAGGGTGGGAGAGAGGTAGAGAGAGAGAGAGAGAGAGAGAAAGAGAGAGAGAGAGAGAAAGCGGCTAGCGGAGAAAAGGGAAAAGCGCCAGCAGCTCCAGTCCGCGAATTATAGAGGAAAGTGGTGAAGTAAAAAAAGTGATATAAAAGTACAAGTGTCATGTATTTATTTCTCTCGTGTAATTCGTAGTAATTCGTGTTTACGCGTGTGAACAAAACAGAAAAGAAGAAAAAAAAGTGCGTAACGGAGTGTGCATAAGGTGCGCGCGGCCGGTGTCAACCGCCGACGTTCCTGCTCCTCCCTCCCCTTTCCCGCGCAACCCTTCTTTGTAACCCGTCAAGAAACCTCTCCTAACCTGTACGAGCGAGGCCGAACAGCATCAGCATGACCTCGAATAACTCCCAGAAGCTCTCCACTACGGACCGAGTTATCAAAAGTAAGAATTATGCAATCACGATATATGAAACGTATCATTACACCTTTTTTCCTTTTCTTTTTTTTTTTTCTCCACATAAACATGCGTATATTACCATTATCGTTTACTTTAAACTTAACATAGATGCCATTGTTTATCATCGTATACATATTTACCGGAGGCACCACGAGCACCGGTGTATCATTATTCTTTTTTACGATCTAACTGAGTTTACAAGAGAATTAATTTAGGTTCTAGGTATAAAACGTCTTAATAGTTTCATAGAATTTTTAGTGCTTCTGAAGATTGCAAAGTAAAAGCGCATCAAAATTTGTTTTCTTCTTTTCTATCTTCGAATGTTCAAAATTACCATCTCTATATTTGCTTATGTCATTTGTGGGTTCACTTTATTTTTTAATCAACGCATATTTATTCAAATATTTAGTGAGAAAAAATTGTCAAAAAAATATGAAGTTTTAGCGGAGACAATTCAAATCGAAGTCGCAAGGGTTGTCTACATCCAGACTATATAAGTAAGCTACTCTTTTAGATGTTTGTACCTGTAAGATTAACTCAGAGGAAAAACAAACCCAAACATCAATCCAAACAATAATAATAATGATAAAAATCATGCAATCGTAATGTATTTTATTCATAGTGATATTGCTTTGTCAATGTTTACTGACGCATTTTATTAAAAAAAACTACAGAAAAAATATTTAATTAAAGACGATGCCACCACATACCGATGTAATAAAACGTCATGCGCATTGTCGACAAAGATAAATTTCCGTCGTTTCAATATTATTCATATAAACTCCAAAAGAAGCACAAAGGTCAAATGACCGTTTTAGAAATAGGGTTCACTAAAGTGTTCACTCCAGTATTCGTAACAGCGGATAATTATAATGATAACAATTGAGGGGACATATACATCTAGAAGAAGTAAAAACAGTCATAACATTTTTTCTCCTCGGAAAACTATTGGAACAATGGGACGGGAGCTTTTCGTGGCTAAAAACACATTTTACGAGAAGTATTTCGAACTTTTCCCATGTAAAAAAGTGGCACACAACCGTGACATAGCTTCATGAATAGACTTCCATTTGAAAAAACTCGTACCGGATGAATTTCGAAAATCACTCGACCGATTTGTTGAAAATTATTTATGGTCATTCTATACCCAATTATACATTGTGTATAATTTTTCTATGCTTTTTTTTAGTAATTTTTCTAAGCTCTAAAGTAATAAGATATAATTCAGAAATAACCATTGTTTTTGTATAAAAGTTCGTCATTTTGTTAAAAACGAATCTTTTTTAAATCGACTATTATACACCAAAGATATTGGAACGTAGTTTGATATCCCACTCCATTTCTGCTGTCAGTTGATTTTTGGCGAAGGTACATCCATTAAGGATGAATTTAATGACCGTCCTAGCAAAAAGTATAGTATTTAGAGTAACCGCGTATATATGTCTAATGAATATTTCACTGTCCGTTTACTATAAAAAGTTGTAGTCGGGACATTAGTATTACTGATTTAATGTTTGTTAACCCATTTAAATGATTATTAATTGCGTATTTCTGAGTATTGTTGATCGAAGATAACAAATTTTGACGAGGATTGTACACTGAGTTCAACTGAAAAAAAAACTGTACATTTATATATGTATGTAAAACACAAAAGCCGATTGAATATAGAAAAAAATATCGCACAATATTTAATAAAAAAATATCACACAATATGATAATACTGAATGGAAAATTGGAGCTATTTATGATAATTTCACAAAAATAATATCGAGTAAAATATACGATACGACACGGCAATACCGCACTGTACTGATATTATTTTTGTACGATGGCCACACTGAGCACTCGCAGCGCCAGAGAATTTCTGCTGGCCTGCTGCTTCCATAGCCCTTGTTTACTATTCGCGCTGTCGGTTCAAAAGTGAGGTTATAGTCCAGGAACTGGGTATTTTCACGTGACATCGAGCCAGAACGATTCTAACCGACGGATTCGTGTAGGGCTGATGTCCCTGATGAAGGCCTACCACTTTCCAACCTCAGATTTTGGGGGGCTTTTTTTTGCCACGCGGTCAAAGTTGGCAAAACCATGTTTTTGGGAGATAGCGTCGAAACTATTAATCGGAGAAAAAAAAAGTTCAGTAACTATTTGTAGATATTAGAAAAACGAACAATTTGGCGGGTCGCAAATTAAAATCGGTTCATTAGTTCGCCCGCAAAAAAATATAAACCAGCTAAAATGGCAATTTCTATCATAGCCTATTATTAGTTTAAGAATGCGTATACAGCTTCCAAAATCTCAGGATATTTGCCCCTCTGTACACTAAATAAGTGTGCAAAATTTGGGCTTGATCAGAAAAATAGTTTTTGAGAAAAGCCATTTGTTATTAAAAAACCGACTGCTTTTGCGAGGAATTTCTACACCGGGAGAGTGTCGCAGTGCAATAAAACCAAAACGAAATTGATCCGAAAGAGTCGTACTATCATGTACACTTTGGGGCAAATCGATTTTTTATAATTAAAAGGGTGAAAAACGGCTCCAAAAATAGGGTACGATTTTTACTCATAAACAAATGGAATTCCATCGCGAATTTTTAAGTAACAGAGTCGGAATTGAAATATTTCGAAAGCGTTTATTTTTCTACGAATTTAGAAAAAAAAAATTGCAAAAAGTGTATTAGGGGAAGATAAAAAAATTTGTTTTTCAATCATTATTGCAGCTGCTCATTTCAACATAGAGAGCTAAAAATTGGACAGCGTACAGAGAAAGGCTTGTGCTAACTGGAGAAAAATCGGCGGAAAAATCCCATATAAATTTATTGTTTATTTCAGCGGTTTTATGAGAGGCCAAATGTGACGTCGCGTTTGGCGGCAGAGTGGGGGTAGCCGTCTCGGGCTCGCGCGCGCTCGCGTGAAAAGTTAATCCGCGCGTTCAAATTCGACAAACATGGAATATCTCGGGAACAAATTAACTTATAGAGTTGTTTTTTTTTTTTTTAATCTGGGCCAACTTTTTCCGCTGATCATAATTTTGTTATTAAAAATTCTGAAAAATTGAAAATTCACCTCCAAATTTATTGATAATTTTTTATTTGTTTATTTTACTCTATTTTGTACTTAACTTTTGGGTGAAATCAGATTCAAATGTTATTTTTGCGTTGTTCTCCAACTACTGAACGGAGGAAAAAAAAATTCAATGCAAAATGTTTTGTTGGCAGAGCACGTATCATTTCGGTTTTACAATAAATGAACGAATTGAGGCCATTACAACTACAAAACACACCACATGTTCTCAAAATTAAAGAATATATATTTTTTTTAATTTAAATTATTATGCACAAGGTTCAGGGTACAAGCAAATAAAAAAATATTAACGCAGGAAGAGGTTAAAATGATGGTATATTTTTCACCACGTCACGAAGCTTACAAACATTCAATAATTTTACAATAATTATACAATATTTATGGAGTTTTTACATTTATTTTATGGAACGATCCTTAATATTACATTTTAATTACAATTATTCTACGCTTTCTAGCCTGCTTCTCTTCGCCAAAACTTCATCTTCTTCGTCTTCGCTCTCATTGTTTCCTGCAAGCTCGCACTCTACTTTCGTATCAGTTAAATAATTATTATCCTCGTCATTTTCGAATTTGTCGATATTTCCGTTAATTTCAACAATATTCAACTCTATGTTTGTACATCGCTCCTCACCCTGGCAGTTCACACACAAATTTGAACAGCGCAAACTATGTTTCCTACACTCGCAAGCAGCTTTACAACCAGTTGTCCATTTACAAATTATAATTTTGATCAAGTCCTCTGGAATTAAGGCTTCGCTGCTTACAACTGGCACTAAGCCGCTTGCGGATGGTTGCCAGCCCCACTTTGTTGCATCCTTTACACTTCCAAGCCATTCCTGAAGCTGATGGTAAACTCTAAATGAATGTTGTTTACCAGCAGCTTCTGTTGGCGGTGAAGTTTCGAGTTTCGAAGTTCTTTTCAATGTCGATTTTTCTCAATTCGTTCATTTATTGTAAAAACGAAATGACACGTGCTCTGCTAACAAAACATTTTGCATTGAATTTTTTTTTCCTCCGTTCAGTAGTTGGAGAACAACACAAAAATAACATTTGAATCTGATTTCACCCAAAAGTTAAGTACAAAATAGGGTAAAATAAACAAATAAAAAATGATCAATAAATTTGGAGGTGAATTTTCAATTTTTCAGAATTTTTAATAACAAAATTATGATCAGCGGAAAAAGTTAGCCCAGATTAAAAAAAAAAAACAACTCGATAAGTTAATTTGTTCCCGAGATATTCCATGTTTGTCGAATTTGAACGCGCGGATTAACTTTTCACGCGAGCGCGCGCGAGCCCGAGACGGCTACCCCCACTCTGCCGCCAAACGCGACGTCACATTTGGCCTCTCATAAAACCGCTGAAATAAACAATAAATTTATATGGGATTTTTCCGCCGATTTTTCTCCAGTTAGCACAAGCCTTTCTCTGTACGCTGTCCAATTTTTAGCTCTCTATGTTGAAATGAGCAGCTGCAATAATTATTGAAAAACAAATTTTTTTATCTCCCCCTAATAAACTTTTTGCAATTTTTTTTTTTCTAAATTCGTAGAAAAATAAACGCTTTCGAAATATGTCAATTACGACTCTGTTACTTAAAAATTCGCGATGGAATTCCATTTGTTTATGAGCAAAAATCGTACCCTATTTTTAGAGCCGTTTTTCGCCCTTTTACTTATAAAAAATCGATTTGCCCCAAAGTGTACATGATAGTACGACTCTTTCGGATCAATTTCGTTTTGGTTTTATTGCACACTTTGCACACTTATTTAGTCTATCGAGGGGCAAATATCCTGAGATTTTGGAGGCTGTATACGCATTTTTAAACTAATAATAGGCTATGATAGAAATGGCAATTTTAGCTGGTGTATATTTTTTTGCGGGCGAACTAATGAACCGATTTTAATTTGCGACCCGCCAAATTGTTCGTTTTTCTAATATCTGCAAATAGTTACTGAACTTTTTTTTTCTCCGATTAATAGTTTCGACGCTATCTCCCAAAAACATGGTTTTGCCAACTTTGACCGCGTGGCAAAAAAAAGCCCCCCAAAATCTGTGGTTGGGAAGTGGTAGGCCTTCATCAGGGACATCAGCCCTACACGAATCCGTCGGTTAGAATCGTTCTGGCTCGGTGTCATGAAAAGGGCCTTTTTCATACCCGGTTCCTGGACTGTTAGAATAGTGAGCCATTTTCGTTAACAGGAAGGATAAAGTAAAGGAGTGGACACGGTATGCTTTAGAAATGTACACGAAATCCCAGCCTGAAATGGCGGCGCTGCGATCGAAAAGATCCTAGTCATATATATACTTAGATCAGACACACCGTTACTACTTATTTACTAACCTCAATTTGACAAAATACGCGCGGTGTTTACGTTTATAATTGCAAATTTTTTTTATTAATGTGCAGTGATAATTAATTTATTGTGTTTAACAATAGAAGTATCAAGAGACTCGGGACAAGTACATTGACAGCTCTGTTGTCTGCTAGCCCGAGGCTCGCCGAGTATATTATCTCTGAATAAAACGATTCGCCGTGGTGGGGGTAAAAATTGAAAGTCTTTTTCTATAATTACGGAACTGAGGAGATATATCATGATTTGAAAATTGAACTGGAGACTAACTGAGAAAAAGTCTTTCGATTGAGCCTTAAATCAGCACGATTGATGCCGTATTTGCTGAGAAAAAACTTTGCACAGGCCAAGATTATGCAAAAGTTCCAACACATTGAAAGATTCGGTGTGTCTGTATATGCGCTCAGACGATACAATCAAAGGACTTTTGATGCCCATCAAAACCCATTTCCACAAAAGCAGATCTCCGGCGACGGAAGCAACGAGTTGCGATTGGCCACGACGACTCGTCTTTCCTCTGTACGATAAATTTATAAAAATTATGTTAAATATCTGTATGATAAATTTATTTAAAAAATTCATTTCGTGGTTCAGTGTGGTGATATTCGATCGATCGTCCATATGATAGCTGACCAATATCTTTCTTAAAACAGTCGTGAGGTTATAAATATCGCGGTCAATTTCAACTTTTGGTTAGAGTGGTGTTTATAGATAGACGAGTAAAGAGTGGCTTTTATATAGATAGAAGAATGATGGTGAGAAAATAAAGTGTAATAATAAACCATTGAACAGTGCCTAAATAAATAATTATTTAATTAAACCTAGCCGCTACAATTTTTTTCCGAACGTAAACTCTGCTACAACGGAGTCGAAAACGATCCCTTTTCTCTTTTACCATTAAAATGTTCCCTGAATGCAATAACAAGGTTTATTTGGAAACCATTCTCTTCGTTTTTATTACTAACCAAGAGAATGGTGTATGATAAACTCGTATTCGGTAAATATTTAATATCTTTGTCTTTTGCTTAAAATTACTTTTATTATAAATAGAAGAGTGATAGTGCAAAAATAAAGTGTGATTCAATAAATAAACTTTTGGACAGTGTCTAAATAAATATATATTTTTATTAACCCTAGACCCAACAATCCATTTTTCTGAACATAAACTCTAGAACGGAGTCGAAAACGGTGTTTGTTCTCTTTTACCATAAAATGTTCTTCGGATGCAAAAATAAGGTTTATTTAGAAACCATTCTCTTTGTTTTTTTTTGATAACTAAGGGAAAGGTGTATGGTAAACGCGTATTCGGTGAACACTTAATATCTTTGTTGGGAGTTTATAAAGATCGTGGTCAGTTTCAACTTTTGATTAAAGTGACTTTTATCATATTATTGATAGAAGAGTAATAGTGCAAAAATAAAGTGTGATTCAATAAATGAACTTTTGAACAGTGTCTAAATAAATATATTTTTTTTATTAACCCTAGTCCTAACAATCCATTTTTCCGAACGTAACCTCTAGAACGGAGTTGAAAACGGTGTCTCTTTTCTTTTACCATAAAATGTTCCTCTGATGCAATAACAAGGTTTGTTTAGAAATCATTCTCTTTTTTTTTTTTGATAACTATATAAGAGAATGGCGCATAATAAACTCGTATTCGGTGAATATCAAGAGACTCCGAAGAGTCTCTTGATATCAAGAGACTCGGTAGAGTCTCGGGACAAATAAATTTGACAGCTCTGTCGTCTGCTGGCCCGAGGCTCGCCAGAGTTATATTATCTCTGAATAAAGTAAATTTCGGTGGTGGGGGTAAAATCTGAAAGTCATTTTCTCGAATTACGAAGCTCAGGAGATAGATGATGACTTGAAAATTGAACTGGAGACTAATTAAGAAAAAATCTTTCGATTGAGCTATAAATCAGCACGATTGATGCCGTATTTGCTGAGAAAAAACTTTGCCCAGGCTCAAAATTATGCAAAAATTCCAACACATCGAAGAATTTGACGTGTCTGTATATGTCATAACGAAAGGCCTCAGCGTGCCTATCGAGATTCTGATTGATCAGGAGTGTGGTCATTGCCCTGTGTTCCCAAACCGGTAAACCAGTGTGCACACGAGGAGTGATGTTTTTGAACGTGTCCCTGTGACTACATTCCTCTGCACTCATCCCACGAAAAGTTTGAATGTTTAACCAGTGTGACGGTAGTTTTGAGTTTTGACAGTATAAAGTGCGAGTCGTGTAAATCGCGTATTTTTTAGATTGTGAAAAATCGTGATTCATAAATAGTTTAATATATAAATAGTGCGAAAAAACGGTAATATATAAGGCTGCGTCTAGCTGTCCGGATACCGGACGAATACAAGACTGGTATTCGTCCAGATATTTGTCGAGAATGCGATTATAATTGTTTTATTTAACTTTTCTAATGAACTTTTCTACAGTATAATGGTACATTGAAACTCCCTCGTACGTAATTTGTACGTAATCCATTCGGATATACAATTTATGATAGTTTTCATTTATATTTGGACGAATAATCGCATATAATTCGTCCGGGAAAACGATTCTCAATGGATTTTTAAGGATGAAAAATGAATGAAAATTTATAAATACAGCGGGGAATACTTAGTTTCCTTTAACTATAGTGGGGAATATTCACAGTTTTTTCAAATGTAACGGACAATTTTTTCGGTATCCGGACGACTAGACACTGCGAATATATAAATATTACGAAATGTGATAATAATATTTTTTAATGTCTCGGAATTAATCATCAGCGAAATTAAAAAAGATAACCTCGCACCCGCTGGTGAAATCATTTTTGTTTCGGATTCCAGAAAAGCCAAATAGAAACAAACCTCACCATTCGTTGAGGTTATCATTTTTATTTTTCCGTATAAAATAATCCGAATAAAACCGTTAATTAGTGTGGCCGGAATAAGTGCTAAAAAATACAACGAACATAACCTTAAAAATCAGTGTTGTACGTTCTGAAAATGTGTGAACTCGCAAATAATGATGTTGAAGTTTCAATCTATAACGCAACGATTTTTTTTTATCATTTCACTTAAATTTTTCTTACAGATCAAAAGACTATGTTTTTTTTCCAAAAGTGAGTGTATGAAAATAATTGTATCATGTGCTCATAAATAAAAACCTATAAAAATATTAATTGTTGATGAAATACTTTAATTATAAAAATTTGACAAATAACTTTTGTCGTGAAATCATGATTTCCAATACTTTTCAGGTGCGGTCTACAAATAAACATAAAATTTCCAATATTCTGCAGGTTGTGCTCAGTTCCGTCGATTTTTCTTTTCGGCTTCAAGAAATTTACCAATATACTGAAGGGGCTGCGAGCTGTGAATTGGACTGAGATTCTCTGCTTCGACAATTTGATCTAAAAAAAACTGGTGAAACTTAAAGCAATGAAGCATTTGCTATTCCTTACAGAAACAAGAGATGCCTTATTTCCTTTGCATACAAGGATCACCGTTTCGTTACTGCGAGCTGTGCTAAGTTCCTTCGCTCTTTCTTTTTGGCATCACACTACATATTTTATATTGAGCTGGGGTTTTACTGATTACGTCAGCGTAAATATTCAAGGATCATCTGTTATCATATTTCACAACCAGTCGAAGGATCAGAAATTCAGTAATAGTGTAATGGCATCGCTCGGTCAGGCTTGTGCAAAAGATATAAGTGGAAATAAAAGCATGAGAAAAGAATGTAAAAATTTAATATTCATTCAAGTTTTTAGTGTGCATTGTGATATGATTTGTTAAAAAAAAAGTGTTCCACAAATATTTCTATACGGTTTCATTTTTGGCCTTTCGCTCATGTTTTTCTCATATTAGTGAAATGCACATTGCTGAGATCCACCAAATATATGTATCGAATTTCTCAATATACTGCAGGAAACGTGAGGTGTTAACTGAAATGAATTTCTGCGTTTTGTTTGTGCAAGCTGTACTAAGTTCGTTCGCTTTTTCTTTATAGCATCGCATTGTATATTTGATATTGAGCTAGGGTTTTACTGGTTATGTCAGCATAGATATTCAAGGATTATCTGTTATCATGTAAAAATTCTAGGATTCGGCGCTGTTCAGAAAAAAAGAAGTTATATCCTGGCCAAAAATCCCCTCCCTGGGGAAAAAACCTTGGACAAGTACATTTGTTGACCCCTGTTTCCATTTGTTTTCACAGAAAAAAACTACCCGAAAAAGTACAAAATTTTTAAAAATTTGGCAAGATTGAGATAGGAAAAAGAAGATTGTTTCTATAAAATAACTATACTCCAAATGACAAATAGAAATGAAAAACTTCACATATTTTATCGATATCCCAAGAAAAAAAGCAAGAATGCCCATCGTGAGTGTCTGGTAAAAAACAGAGTCAACAAGTAAATGATCAATTTGCGCATAAAGAAAATAATTACTTTACAAAAACAGAAATGGAAAAGCCAATGATTTACGTTCAGCACTAAAATTTATAATATCAATAATAGGACAAGTATTTTATTGTCGCTTGAGGATGGAGTATTTAAAAAAAAGCAAAAAATTAGTTGGTTATTGAAAAAAGTCACCAATGTACAAAAATAAAAATCGGTCAAAAGAACAGGGTCCAGAAAAAAAAATCGGGATGAAAAAAAACTTGAAGAAAAAAATTTCAAACGAAAAAAATTAGATTGAAAAAAAAATTTCGGCCGAAGTACTTGGCGAGTTTATAACACATACAACATTACGTGAAATACATTACGTGATCCAAGCTAAGTAAAAAAACTCGCCAAGCACTTCGGCCGAATTTTTTTTTTCAATCTAATTTTTTTCGTTTGAAATTTTTTTCTTCAAGTTTTTTTTCATCCCGATTTTTTTTTCTGGACTCTGTTCTTTTGATTGATTTTTATTTTTGTACATTGGTGACTTTTTTCAATAACCAACTAATTTTTTGCTTTTTTTTAAATACTCCATCCTCAAGCGACAATAAAATACTTGTCCTATTATTGATATTATAAATTTTAGTGCTGAACGTAAATCATTGGCTTTTCCATTTCTGTTTTTGTAAAGTAATTATTTTCTTTATGCGCAAATTGATCATTTACTTGTTGACTCTGTTTTTTACCAGACACTCACGATGGGCATTCTTGCTTTTTTTCTTGGGATATCGATAAAATATGTGAAGTTTTTCATTTCTATTTGTCATTTGGAGTATAGTTATTTTATAGAAACAATCTTCTTTTTCCTATCTCAATCTTGCCAAATTTTTAAAAATTTTGTACTTTTTTGAGTAGTTTTTTTCTGAGAAAACAAATGGAAACAGGGGTCAACAAATGTACTTGTCCAAGGTTTTTTCCCCGGGGAGGGGATTTTTGGCCAGGATTCGCTTTCTCTCGGGACAAATCGGGAGAGTCTCGGGACAAGCACATTGACAGCTCTATCGTCTGCTAGCCCGAGGCTCGCCCGAGACTATATTTTCTCTGAATAAAACGATTCGCGGTGGTGGGGGTAAAATTGGCATGTCATTTTGTAGAATTATGGAGCTCAGGAGCCGTTTGGTATTTTGAAAATTGAACTGGGGATTAACAGAGAAATTCTCCTTCGATTGAGTCTAAAATAAGCATGATCGGTAGCGTAATTGCTGAGAAAAAACTTTGCATAGGCTCAAGATTATGCTGAAACCTCTAACAGATCGAAGGATTCGTCGTGTCTGTACATGCGCGTGCACCAAAACAAGCAAGGACGATTTGTTGCCTTTCAGCTCTATGATTGGTTGCTACCGAATCCACGTTATTTCATATATTTGTAGCGTGAGTCTGTCAGTTGTGATGATTATAAAAAAACGGAGTTTTGACGTTACGAAGTGCGAGACAAAAACAAATAGTAAAAACGTTCATTGCATAGTTCAGTGTAAAATAATCAACTTTAGATTATTAAAAGTGGTTGTGTGATCAAGTCTCTGATTTGATTTATCCATTCTGTACATCGGAACGTGCGAGCGAAGTTTTGAAATTCGATGTATCAGACTTACGAGCCATTTAGATAAAATTGTAAGATGTTAAATTTTATAGTTCAGTGAATATACCACCCGATAATACCGGTGAAAGTATTTTTATTCGTTGAAAATAATTATTACTATAATAACGCATGCTTTTATAGGATTTACGATAAGAAACATATCCTCAACCGCTAGTCTGTCTGAGTGTTAATAAATAACGAAATGCGTAATGACATCGATAAATTAAGAAAAAAAGTTATGTCGGAATTCAGCGAAAAAAGGGTTGAGCATTGAATTTATACGATAAAGTTATACGTCTACCAATAATATTTGTAAGTATTTTGATACCCAGCGACAAAAATAGGTCCGATAACCTATATCTCCGAATTTTTTTCCCCAATCTTAAATTTTATTCCTCTATGAGGAAATAGCACGCAAATATTATGTTGATGAATTCAAATAAACCATCGACATTTTAAGTCAAATAAAATGTGTACAAACTAAATTTGTTGTGGAATGGTTATTTTAAAAAATTGTCCTATTTTTTTTCCATTTATTTCAGGTTTGCCCTACGGTCACTTTTTTTGGCTCATTGGTATGCAATGGTTCCATACCCAATATGTGTATTTCTAGTTCTTCACTTTGACTGTGGCAACATGAATTAAAAAATTTGTCACAGTCTGGCTGCTCATTTCTACATGGGATCAAAATTTCTGTCTCCGTGACGCAATGGATACATTCGAACATTGAAAAATCTTGTTGGGCCTAATGAATGCTAAGTTTTTTCGATTTTCCGCTTTGGTTGTAGCGTTATGAATGCGGAAAGTTGTTTCAAGAAGACTTTGGATATACTCTTTCTGATGGTATCAAAATTTGTATCACTTAAATGCAACGAATACCTATAAACTTTGAAAATTTAGTAAAGTTAAATATGTAAAATTAAATTTTGTTGAGCCCACGGTCCGATAGATTATTTCACTTTGTCACTTTGGTTGTCGCACAATAAATTTTGAAAAGCGGTCTTGGAAAGTCTTCCGATCTTCTCTTTCTGATTTTATCAAAATTTGTATCAAAGATTGCAATGGATACCTACAAGCTTTGATAATTCTGTGAAGCGATATATGTTAAGAGCATCCCCACTCCTTGGCTCCGAATGTGGCATTATGAATTGAAAAATATGTTACAAAAAGTCTTTGGTTGCTCATTTCTGGATGAAATGAAAATTCAAAACGCAATAGATACATCCAAAAATTTTGAATTTTGTTGAGCGCAATGTGCGGTATGTCTTTTTACTTTTCTGCTTGAATTGTGGCGCAATAAATTTGAAAAGGTGTTTCATAAAGTCTTCGGGTGCTCTTTTTCCTGAAGTATCAAAATTTTCCACATTCGGAATGCATCGGATTCTACAAAACTTTAGAAGCTTTGAGAAGCGACATATGTGTTGTGTATTTCCAAGTTTGGCTGCGATTGTGGCATTATAAATTGAAATATCATGATTCAGAAAAATTTTCTCTACAGTCACTCTGGCTTTGATTTTATCAAAATTAACACGAAGATAATGCAACTGATACAAGCAAACTCATTGGCATGATACTGATCTAAGTTTGCTTGCTTTGTTGAATAATTTGTTTAAAAGTACTCATAACATACTATCTGAACCTGTCACTATATTCAATGAGAATATTAAAATAGCTGTAAGCTTTCATTACAAATGGTATTTATAAATATCATGATTTCACCTCGTTGTCAATAAAAATAAGACTACAGGAACGCATAAACTTTTTTCACAGTGGATTTGATATGTTCTCTATTTCTATACAATTACTTAAGATTGTATTTTTGATGTTTCACTTATTAAAAGCAAGAAATTTCGGAAAAAAATCTCTTTTCCATTTTTATCAACGACAAGTCGGATTGGTAATATTTTTTCCCACAAATACAACATAATGTACAGAACTTACTGTTATTCAAATATGTTTATTCGATGAAAACGAATTTATAGCTATAAAATCTACAGAAAAATTCTGTCTGTCTTGAAGTCGCACTCAAAAAGTTTGTGAATTCAATTAGTTTTTTGAAAACTAATTTGTTTTCAATAATTCATTTCTCAGGCGCCCAGATTCTGACGTATTTGAGTCTGAATACAGGAGGGCGAAGCTATATGCCAACAACATTTAATTGGCTTGCTAATAGAAAAAAATTCCAGATTGGGAATTTCCCCCCCCTTCCTGCCAAGTTATAATCAAATAACACCCTATTAACAAATAACTAACATCTCGACAATACCCTAAGCCCGTAGTTAACTCTTTCGAAAATATTATAACTTTGTTCGTTATCACAGGAACGAAACATTCCTATATTCAAATAACCCCAACAACAATAAATTTATGGTGGGAAATCTGTCCCATTCCCTTATGTCGAATTAGAAGAGTGAACAGTACTAATTCCTGTGACTGAAATAAATCGATGATGTAACGATACGAACACATTGTAATTTTATTTGTTACGTACAAACTCTATTGGAGTCTATATGAAGTGGAATATTTGAAAATACTATAGAAAAAAGAAGTGATATCAAATAGCAAAAATCCCCTCCCGGAGAAAAAAAAACCCGGACAAGTCCATTGGTGATCCCTCGTTTTCCTATGATATCACGAAAAATCGTACAAAAGATCCAAAACTCCACTGAAAGCAATTTTAAAAAGTGTTTACCTATTTTTTAGTTCCGAAATCACAATAAATTTTACCTTGAATTAGTTTCCAGAGAAAAAAACAGTAGTTGAAGCATTAAAAAATTAGCGTAATGAAGATGAGAAAAATACTACTTATAATTGGTATGTAAGAAGTATTAATAGTTTAGAAAAAAGGTTACTGTCTAAGTTACGTGCAGCAGTAAAATTTATGATATAAATACTCGGATAAGTATTCCTTTGGTGACGCAGAAAATATCAACATCGACGTACTTAGAATATTTAACAAAATTGTTAAATTATAAATATTATAAATTTTAAATGTTGTAAAATTATGTTTAAATACATGTTAAGAGTACTTGTCCGGCCCATAACTTTTTATTAAAATTGTTAATTCAAGTAAAAATCAAATCAGAGGTGGAGTCATGTGTTGCATTTCAGCGGCAGCGACTTCCAAGAAAATCAATTCTTCTCCAAATTTCAGGATACCCTTGTATCATGCACAACATTTGACGTTGATTCATTCAGAGTGAAATCCTGTTCGTAGTCGTCATAAAATTACACTAACATAAGACTCAGGCAGTTATGAAATTTCTCAAGATGCGACGCAGTACAACATTGCCAGCAATGAAGCGTGCCATATTATTGAACACTTATATTGCTAGCAATGAAAGTGATCATACTTCGAAAATCTACTATATATTGGTAGAAAATTTAAGTAACCACTGGTAAATGGTCAAACGGTCAATACAGGCTATGAATGCACCGTTAAATTTGAATCCAAGGTTTTAACATCACGCAAATTCCATACAAAATAATCTAGGTTCGTTGATTTCATTTTAACGTTCTTGGCCGCTAACCATCAAGATAATCCTTTATGTTTTGAAATGGAGAATTAAAAACGTTATGCGGAAATTAATCATAAGAAAATTAAAATTAAACAAGAGGAAACCGACAATGAAAAAGTGCGTAATTATGACCCTTCAATTTTGAGAGAGACCCCTGATTTTTACTTGAATTAGCAATTTTAATAAAAAGTTATGGGCCGGACAAGTATCTTAACATGTATTTAAACATCATTTTATAACATTTACAATTTATAATATTTATAATTTAACAATTTTGTTAAGTATTCTTAATACGTTGATGTTGATATCTTCTGCATCACCAAAGGAATACTTGTCCGAGTATTTATATGATAAATTTTACTGCTGCCCGTAACTTAGACAGTAACCTTTTTTTCTAGACTATTAATACTTCTTACATACCAATTGTAAGTAGTATTTTTCTCATCTTCATTACGCTATTTTTTTAATGATTCAACTACTGTTTTTTTCTGTGGAAAAAAATTCAAGGTGAAGTTTATTGTGATTTCGGAATGAAAAAATATGTAAACACTTTTTAAAATTGCTTTCAGTGGAGTTTTGAATCTTTTGTACGATTTTTCGTGATATTATAGGGAAACGAGGAACCATTAATGTACTTGTCCGGGTTTTTTTCCCCGGGAGGGGATTTTTGCTATTTATCAAATTTCTTTGAATAAAAATAAATTCAAACATGAGTAATCTGTTTAATCTATGATTTCTGTTTGCTTTTTCAACCAAAAAATAGTGAATATTTATCTTTCTCATTACTAGAGTCAACCGAAACGAAGAATAAAAAATATAAAGTGAATGTAATTATTTTTAAAATTATAATTTTAAAAATAATTACATTCAGTTTACAATTAAAATTATAATTTTAAAAATAATTACATTCGCTTTACATTTTTTATTCTTCGTTCTGGTTGACTCTAGTAATGAGAAAGTCAAATATTCAATAGTTTTTGGTTGAAAAAGCAAATAGAGAAAAAAAAGCAAAAATATTTTTTTTCTGTTCCTTGGGTCTAAAAATAGCGAGAATGTTTTTTTACCTGAGCTCCTTCGATACTTTTAAACATTCAAATTAATTTCGAACGGATGATTATACGAATTGTAATTTTTTGGAAATCAGAAAAACACTTATTCAATATTTTCTTGGTTGGAAAACAAAACGGGGTTGGAATAGCGTATTTTTGCTTTCTTAGAAGCAAATTTTTTATTCCTTACTGCCTAAGATCTCTTGAAAATGAAAGAGCATATGATAACGTTTCCGATGTATTTATTTACAGTATTACAAAATAAATAATTTGTTGACACGTTCTACAAAATTATAACTTTTCTCACATGAAAAACACAGCACAACAGAACTCACGGAACTGAAGAGAAAAAATAGTCTCCCTAACCTCTGATATATCGTGATTTGGGTATGAATCTTCTTTCTAGTGCGCAACGGTCACTTTCATCGTGTGGACTAATTTTATTACTATATTGTATGATCTTTCCGACTCATGCGATGCTAGTGGCGAAGCGGAGAACTAATTGAGGACGCCTTTACTACTTATTTTCCTATGCTGTGTCCACTCCTTTATTCTAGTCTCCCTGTTCGTTAAGGTAGTTCTGTATGTACACGTATAAGCTAAAAGTTTCTACCGCATTGTATAGTAAGACCCGATGCTTATATGATGCTACCGGTTAGAAACTTTTGACAGAGTTTGTACGATCTGTGTGTCCTACTCAAGCATACCTCGTGCATGGATAGGTTCCCAACACGCATAGCGAGCGGCGCTGTAATCGTGGCAACAGCGCAGTATTAGTAGCGTGTTCCAGTATTAGCAGCGTCGAGCGTCATGTGACAGTGCTTGTGAAATCTTGTTTTTTGTCAATAAAAAAACATGAAAATGGAAACTCGAGTGAGATTCAAGGGTCAGTTTATGAAAAAAAGTGTGTGATGAAAAACTGAAAGCTGTAGCGGCTATGTCTCGAGCACGGTCTTACATACAGGTCATGCAACTCTGGTAGTGGGGGGTGTCCCACTCCTTGAAGGCGTTTTCCTTAGTTTACGATCTGGCCACGCAAGGCACTGTGATCGACTGTCTATAGAGCGCAAAGGACAGAGATTTGTTTTTAATCGTAACCGCGCAAGCGCAATAAACTTAACCAAAAAATGGCTAGATAAATAGTTTTGAAGGTAAATCCTAAAAACGGACTAATAAAATTTCCCAGGGAACATTAATTCACAGAAAAATGTTATATGTAAATAAAAAATTATTTCCACCGACCATTATGAATATTAATCCTGGTTAAAACTCAATCGGGTATGATAAACATGATCGAGTTTCTGGTTCTATGCACCCAAGTAAGAAATGGCCAAGTGGTATAGGTGTTGTCATCGTGCTGAGAAATTTTTGGATCGATCCCTCTTTACATTTTTTTTCAACTTATTTATGTTATAGTATTTATCTAATTTTTTTTTTAATGCCGAATGGGGTTAAATTTTTTTTTAAATATGGTAAATTTAGAATTTAATAATGCTTTACTTACTTTGTAGGAATTTTCAAAATCTGAATAATAATTCAACTTATTTAACGGACAACACCACTGTGACCCCCTATTTTTTTCACATTTTTAAAGAATTTTTTTTTGTGGGAAAAAAAGATATTCGAAAAATTTTTTTTGGGTTTTGTTCCTTGTTTATTAATGTATCAAAAAACATTTTTTTCACATTTTTCATGCCGCATGGTGGCGCTGGGGAAGCTCTCGCGTCATCTTCGCAGTGGTTCGCGGCACGCAGCAGAACTCTCTTCAACGTCGATCTGAAAAAAAATACCGAGTGTTTTCGTTAATAATATGATATTTTAAAGAGAAGTACATAGGGATTTGGAAGAATATTGATTTTTAAAAAATAGGCACGTCTTTGAAATTAATGAATGATTTTTGAGCAAAATTTCTCGTCGAAAATCGGCTATAACTTTTATAATTATTGAGATATCGAAAAAATCTTATGTACTTCTCTAGATAATCTACTTTTATTGATACAGTAAAAATTTGAAGTCGATCGGATAAAAATTGCTCGAGTTCTGCTGCGTGCCGCACTCAAAAAAGTGGTTTTGAGAAAAACGCGTTCAAAGGTGGGACCCCGAGCGTCGCGGACCGCTGCACCGCTCCACAAAATATTCAATATCTACGAAAATAATTATTTTTTCGACCTGGGTCCAACGGCATTTCAATCTTAAAAGTATTTTAGATTTTTTAAAATGGTTTTCAAAAAATCGATTTTTTGAAGCCGTCACAGTGGTGTTGTCCGTTAAGGAAGTTGTATCGTTTCTCATGTAAAAATTATTTTCCAACTTTACAAAATAAAATTTTGTAAATAGAAAGCTTAAGACAGTATTAAACTTCTGGCAGAATATGCCGATGATTCATCGTCTCAAAATTGAGATATTTATTGTTGAAGTTCGCAATTTTTCGAAAGCTTCCATAAGAGCCCATGTTAAACTTGTCATTTTCAACAATGAATATGTCGATTACTAGGCAATGAAATCCCTCCAAATTTTTCACACATAATTAAATGCTGTTCAAGAAGATTCACGCCAAATTTCAATACATTAACTTAGAATAATCAAATATAATGTATTTTTCGTATGATGTTATATAAATATCGATATAACTTCCTTAAGAGATCCCAGAAGCAATGCATCAACTGCATGCCCTACGTTGCCGGTACGTCCATATTGATATCTTCTTAGTCACCAAAGAAATGCTTGTCCCAGTACTGATATAAATTTTACTGCTGCACATAACTTAGATGGTGACCTTTTTTCATTTTTTTCTAGATTATTGATATTTCTTACACACCAATTAGAAGTGGTATTTTTCTCATCTTGATAACGCTGATTTTTTAATGTTTTGATTCCTGTTTTGTTCTGTGGAAATAAATTCAAAGTAACATTTATTGCGAAGTCAGGTTTTTTGGCCGGATACTTCGTGCTCTATATGGTTGGTTTCCCTCCGGGATATGAATAAAATTAGTAAACATAAAAAAAAAATTAAGAGGAGTTTTGGATTTTTTGTTATATCATAGGGAAACGAGGGACTACCGATGTACTTGTCCAGGTTTTTTCCCCCCGGGAGGGGATTTTTGCTATTTGATATCACTTCTTTTTTCTATAGTATTTTCATATATTTCGCTTTATAAAGACTACAATAGAGTCTGTATATAACAAAAAAACTTACAACGTGTTTGCATCATTACATCATCGATTTATTTCAATGACAGGAATCAGTACTGCTCACACTACTAATTCGACATCAGAGAATGAGACAGATTTTCTACCATAAATTCATTGTTATTGAGGTTGTTTAAATATAGGAGCGTTTCGTTCCTGTGATAAGAAAAAAAGTTATAATGTTTTCAAGAGTTAACTACAGGCTCGAAGTATTTTCGAGATGTTAGTAATTCGTTGATAGGTTATTATTCGATTATAGCTTGGCAGAAAGGTGTTATAGAAGAGACCTCAAGTACCAGTTTTTCCCCCAAGGCAAAAATTCAGAAAATTAAATACTTTATCATTAGCTTTCAAGTTGTGTATTAGAATAAGTCATTCAGGGGCGAAAAGGCAGCGAGGATATTAGCGATTTCGGTCTAAGCTATAAATAGATAATTATATTTAACTTTACTGTCAGGAGCCTCAGAATTATTATTCTTTCAAAGATGAAATGACGGAAGAATATGATGCATCGTCCTTGACTTACAAATTGTTTTATAAAACATAGAAAAAAATTAGATTAAAAAAAAATTCGTGGCGAAGTACTTGACGAATGTTTTTTCACTTAATTTACATAATGTATCGGTCATGGTGACAACCTCGCCAAGTATTTCGGCCGAAAGTCTTTTTCATCTAATTTTTTTTCGTTTGCAATCTTTTTTTGCTTTGGACTCTTATTGATACAGAGTTTTTATTTTCATTCTGGTTGGTAAAACAACTGCATTTTCGAACTTGATTCTTTTCTCTATCAACATTCAACATTATTTGAAGATTTTATGTCACACGATAAAGCCTCCCGTACTTGGCCACATATATTTTAGTATAGCTCAGTTTATTTTATAACTTTTTGCGAAACTCAACCTTAGCTTTTTGCGAGGATTAACTCATTTTGTTTTGTGTGATTTGAATTTATTTGATACATTTTTTGAGAGTGGTTACTTTTCTTACTTTTTGATAGGATTTGATTTTCTCAGGGATTTTTGCGAGAAAAGGTTTTTGCAGTGTATGTATATTCGTGGAAAAATATGGGAACGGCGGTCAACAAATGTACTTGTCCAGGTTTTTTCCCCGAGGGGGATTTTTATGCATGTTTATTTTTCGCTAAGACATAACATCTATCCTCTTTAGTCTGTCCTCTCGGTCTGCTTTTTTCTGCAATCTTTTTTGTATCGGTGGAATTAAGGACGGGGTAACGTTTTTAAACTTTTTTTGCATTTTTTTATTTGATTTTCTGAATGGAGCACCTTTCAAGAATATTGTGTGAAAATTTGAGATGAATCGGAGCAAAACTAACGAAGATACAGCGGTTTAAGCAACCGCGCCTCATACATGGCTCAGCGCCGCAGAAAACACCTGCCCGCGTTTTTCCCACAACTCACGTTTTCAAAGTCAGTGCCCCTCATAACTTCAAAACTACTGCTCCGATCCTTTTGAAATTTTGAACACTATTTCTGTACATAATTTACAAGGTAACACAGGAGAGTTTTTGTTTCAAATTTATTAATATTTTTTATTTTACAATAACAACTTAGCCGATTTTTTTTGCAAAAATCGCGTTTTTCATTTCTAAGTGTTCCCAAAAAGTGAAAAATTGAAATTTCGAAAAACCCTCCCGGCGTTACCTGCGAAAAGCGATTATTTAACGAAAGAACTTTAATTCTTTGATTTCAAATGATCCATCACCGAGTTATAAGGTGCACCGCAATTCTACTCTTTTCCGAGACGCTTCCGAATAATTGCTGCCATTGTCGTATTTTTAAATATTTCTTCATGAAAATTTTACACAATATTCTTCGAATGTCATACTTTAATGTACCATTGATTTTAATAATTAGATTTTAACTGTGTTGTCGAAAAAAAATTCACAAATATGTGCCTTTTTTGCACGAATTAACATTACTCCGCCGTTAAAAATAACATTGCTCCACTTATTCCAATCATACCACCCGCGACGAAAAAACCCGGATCGTAAGAATTTAGTTAGCGCATCGTACAGCCAACCTGAGGAAAAATAAACAGATTATTTCCGGATAATATCAATCCATCAAAAAAATACTTCGAAATTTTGAATAAAATTCAATTTTGATTCATTCAAACATGATTTATTTTTCATTCATTTTCATTCATCGTTCAAAGTTATTATATTAGTCAGAAACTGGACGTCTGATAAAAAAAATATTCAAAGCAAATTAGTTTTCAAACAACCAATTGAATGCACGAACTTTTCAAGTAACTTCTTCTCATTGTGTTGTGTTTGTGGTAAAAAATATTACTAATCCACTTTGTTATTGATTTTTTTCTGACATTTTTCGCTTTAAATAAATGAAACATCAAAAAACCAGTTTTACGTAATTGGACAGAAAACATATCGAATCCATTGTAAAAAAAAAAGTTTATGCATTTCTTCATTCTTATTTTTATCAACAAGGTGAAATTATGATATTTGCGAATACCATTTAGAATAAGAACTTATAGATATAAATGTTTGAGGCTTCCGGAAGCCTCAAATATTTATAACAATAATGGCCGTGAAAGCCTCAAAACTAGAACTTACAGATATTTTAATATTATCTTTGAATTTTGAAAAGTTCAGAAAGTATGTTATGGATATTTTAAAATAATAAATTCAACAAAGCGAGAAAACTTAGATCAGTACTATGCCCAAGAAAATAGATCGAGTTGAGTTGTACCAGTTGCATTATCTTCGTGCAAATTTTCGTACCATCAAAACCAGAGCATCCGTAGAGCAAATCTTTTTGAAAATATTTTTCAATTAGTTATGCCACATTAGGAGCCAAAGAGTGGAAATACTGAGCACACATGCTGCTTCAGGAAATTTCCAAAGTTTGTAAGTATACGTTGCATTCCAATAAAACAAATTTTTATACTTCCAGAAAAAAAGGAACCAAAGACTTTTTAATTTTTTAAATTAATCATGCCACAACTCAAGCATACCACACATTGGGCTCAATAAAGTTTATGAATTTTGCATGTAGTCATTGCTTTTCGAAGCCAAATTTTAATCCCATCCAAAAATGAGCAACCGAAGAATTTTCATAATAAAATTTTCAAGTCCTAATAATGCCAATATTCGAGCCAAAAAGTGGAAATATTGGGCACACTTGTCACTTCACAGATATTTCACTGACTGTAGGTATCTATTGCAATTCAATGATACAAATTTTGATAATATCAGTAAAAACACATCAGAAGACTTCCTGAAACAATTTTTCAAAATTTATTATGCTTCAACGAAAATGGGAAAGTGAAGAAATATAGCTCAATTGAGCCGAATGAAATTCTGAAATTTTGCATATATTCATGGCGTTCTGAAGACAATAATTTTGATCCCATTGACAAATGAACAACCGTGGAATTTTCATAACAAAATTTTCAATTCATAATGCCACAAACGGAGCCAAAAAGTGGAAATACTTGGTACATTTGTTGCTTTACAGAATTTCCAATGTCTGTAGGTATCCGTTGCAATCCAATGATACAAATTTTGGTAATATCAGTAAAAAAACATCGGAAGACTTCCTGAAACAATTTTTCAAAATTCATTACGCTACAACTAAATTAGGGAAATGAAAAAATGTAGCGCACATTGGGCCCAACAAAATTCTGAAATTTGGCATGTATGCATGGCATTCCGAAGCCAGCAATTCTTAACCCATTGAAAAATGAGCAATCGAAGAATTTTCATAACAAAATTTTCAATTCCTAATGCCATAATCAAAACCAAAAAGGGAAAATACTTGGCACATCTGTCGCTTCACAGAATTTTCAAAGTCTATAGGTATCCATTGCAATTAAATTATACAAATTTTGATAATATCAGTAAAAACACATCGAAAGACTTCCTGAAACAATTTTTCAAAATTCATAATGTTACAACTATAGTGAGGAAGTGAAAAAATACAGCGCATATTGCGTCGAACAAAAATTCTGAAATTTTGTATATATTCATGGCGTTCCGGAGACAATAATTTTGAACGACGCTGAAGTTTGCAACGTTGGAGTCCAACGAAATGAACGAAAAAAAAATGTTTGTAATTCACCAATTTTTTATTTCACGAATTATTGGTGTAGGTTGAAAAACTACGAATTACAAATTCGGCAGGGAACAAAATTGGAGAATTACTGGACTTATTGGAGTTTTTTTAGATCATTTCGTTGGACTCCAACGTTGCAAACTTCAGAGTCATAATTTTGATCCCATCGAGAAATGGGCAACCGAAGAATTTTCATAACAAAATTTTCAACTCATAATGCTAAAATCGGAGGCAAAAAGTAGAAATACTTGGTATATTTGTCGCTTCACCCAATTTCCAAAGTCCGTAGGCATTCGTTGCAATCCAAAGATATAAATTTTGATAATGTCAGAAAAAACACATCGGAAGACTTTCTGAAACAATTTTTGAAAATTCATTATGCTACAACTAAAGCAGAGATGTGAAAAAATATAGAGCATATCGAGCTAAACAAAATTCTGAAATTTTGCATATATCCATGGCGTTCCGAAGACAATATTTTTGACCCCATTGACAAATGAGCAACCGCAGAATTTTCATAACAAAATGTTCAATTCATAATGCTACAATCGGAGCCAAAAAGTGGAAATACTTGGTACATTTGTCGCTTCACAGAATTTCCAGAGTCTATAGGTATTCGTTGCAATCCAAAGATACAAATTTTGATAATACCAGGATATGGAGTATATACCGCCATAGTCTTTTGACATAAAGATATATTATACGAGCCATTTTCACATAAAGATATATCATTACTTACTACGGTTATCATCCAGATGCATCCATATATATCCAGACGCAGGTTGACAGTGTATTTGTCTATTAATTCATCAAACGCGACATGATTCTACACCATATTTTGGATAGAAAAACTACGTCGAAAATCTTTTGAAATGGACCAACAATTATCATTCAAGGAACATTTTATGATGTACAAATCTAATTATGGCAAGCGAGGAACATTTTATAATAAAGAGGAAAGGGACCAATAAAATAAATTGTCAAGGGTGTAGAGTTAAAAAGAACATTTATTAGACACTGCTCAAAACTCGGCATGATAATAACAAACTTTGCCATATACATTTTTTGACACTCATTATTAGTTTTATAGAATTTCTTTTCCAAATTTACATCGATTCACGCCAATCATGATTAAGAGTTCAACGTACACCATTTCATAGTTATCAAAGAAACGAAAACAATGATTTCCCAAGAAATCTTATACGAGGAACATTTAATCGCGAAAGAGAAAAGAGATCGCTTTCGTTTCCGTCGTAGAGTTAAGTGTGGAAAATAAAAACTGCAGGGTTAACAATAATAAAAAAATACATATTCATTTCAGCACTGTTCGAAAGTTGATTAAAAGCACTTCACTATTTTCACACCATCACTTTCTTTTTATTACTGTAACCAAGAGTCGATCGAACCTAACCACGATATTTATAACCTCACAACTGTTCGTGAAAAAACATTAACCAGTTAACTGGTATGTTCGTAGAAATGCATGGAAAATGACGCACGTTTGCGTCCTCTACCAGTTAACTGGTTAATATTTTCAATACTGTTTAAGCCACGAGATTCTAATTAGTCGCGATCGAAAAGGGGGAAAAAATAAAAAATACGTGAATTTGAATGAAACTCAAAATTGCTATCATTGAATTTATATTACAGAAATCATTTTTGGATCGTACGTCTCGCACTCTTTCGCGGTAAAAGTATATACACTGGATAAGACTCGGTCCAGCAAACGATAAAACTGTCACTCTTGATATTTCACTCTTGATATTAAGATTATAATACCAGCACGTTATTTTTTTTATTTATCTCACACTTCGTAATGTCGAAACTCCGTTTGTTTATACCATCAAAAACTGATAGATATTTGTACAATATACACACATATTGTTCGGACGTCCCGCACTTGGTTATGTCAATACTCTATTTATAAACTTTGCACTGCCGCCGTCGTTGCTCTCCTGCCGTCGTCACTGCAGACAAGGAGACTAGAGAGAAGGAGTGAACACACCGTACTTAAGAAGTGTTCCCAAAAACTGGTAGAAAATGAGAGGCGCTGCGATTGTAAAGTACAAGGTCAGTTTCACGTCGCTGAGGATTATTATTACTATATGCATTAGTACTTTCGGTCACGAGCGCTGCAGTGGTAAAACCAGAAACTATAGCATCAACGTGTTTTGGGCACGCTGGAACTACAAATTGGCCTATGCTGTGTTCACTCCTTCTCTCTAGTCTCCCTGACTGCAGACCACGGTCTTACATACAGGCAGACAACATAGATTTACATGGAACAACAGGGCCCGTATTAGCTTTTGGCACAGAAAATATAGTTCTACTTATGGGCTGTAGAGTGCGCGGCGATGTATCGGTGTGCCGCACACACTCGAAGCATCAGCTGACCCCCACTCTCATGTTATCTTGCTTGCACTTATGTGCGAGCGACCATAACTCTTTCTCGCTCACTCTTGTACTAGAGGGTGCTTGAAAGTAAAGAGGGGATTGCACGCTAGCAGTCGATGGATCGATTCCTAGTGTCGGAGAATTTTTTTTTTTATGATTAATTATTTTTCGATCGAGTTCAATAATTTTTGTTCATAATAGTGAGTTCTGTTATTATTAAAAATGATTTTTCATTATAATAGAAAGAAAAATAAATATTCTGCCGAATCAATTTTTTGACCTATTATTTGTCCATTAAACGCAACGATTTAAATTATATTGATAAAAAAAATCACTTCTTACCAAATTTTTCTGCCGAAGTAAAGTATGCAAATATTTTCATTAATATGAAAAATGTGTCTATAATAATAGTAAAATATTTACAACATTCAATTAGCGTTATTATATGAAGTGAATGCGCAAATCTTATCTTGTATTTTTCAATTGGACTCGCTCTTAGCTAATATCAAGTAGCATGTACACATGTAAAGCGTTTGTAGTGCATGTTTAGTATTAACATAAACCATAAAATGAGAAACTGAAGCAGGTGATAATGTTGATTGATATTACTCGACGAAAACCACGTGAAGGTGGCGAGTGTTTTCTGTCAGCATGGAAGGAATAATGGCTGGTTTTTTTTACATCTAAGGAAAAGATCAACGAGTCTTTAGATAGAGAAAAAAAACCGACCATAAGGAATAAAGTAGGGCAGGGAAAGGGGGATCAATGAATTTAACTGGAAAAAGCGACAAGACGTTTAGTTTAAAGTAATTTGCTAATAAAAAAAATCAAAAATATTTAATGTGAACGATAACGAACCCAACGCAATTTAATGAAGACTGTATTTAATAAAAATCAGAAAATTTTCCAAAAAAATCACTTCAGCTGTGAGAAACTTTCAAAATCTTGCGGTTCGGTTTCGCAAGGACGCCGCTCTTTAGCCGTTTTTTATTCGCTGCATCCCTCATATCACGGGATATCCACTTGAGATAATTATAAAGATGTGTGCGAACAAAAAAATCTACTATAAGATCGCGATGGTCTTGACAGTCAGCGTTCGTCAGCCAGAAGTCACGGTCAGTCGCTGTCAATGTTTCGTACTGGCTTCGCCTGAGGTATTTGCCAATGCCAACTTCATGTGCGTGTAAAGAAAATTCTTTTTGAAACCGTCTGTAAGCAGCAACTATCAAAGTGTGAAACTTGTCGACAGAAGCTGTTAAATGTTCAAGTTCGTGTCCGTCAGTAGTTTTTGTACGCTTTGAAAAGAACTAAAAGTTGAACATTATTTTCAAAATTTTGGTTACTTTTAACAAAAAGTTCTTTGCGTTTCGCACACTGGAACTTTTCCAGACATCCATGGAGCAAGTAACCAGAAACATAATTCATCGTGCAGTTTTCAAGAGTTACTTCAGTATGATTCTGTTCGATCTGTGTCGATGTTGGAATTGTTTGATTTGTTTCGTCGTCCACGGTCTTGTCGATTTCGCTAAGCAAATCGTCTGCGATCACATCCTCATAATCATCATTAACAATTTTTTCCATCGCGTCGTTTCCAGGAACCAACAAACCTGATTCTTCGCTAACAACGCCAGTTTTCAATTTTTTTTTTCGCGAGCAATGTAACGGTTCCGTCTTCCTCGCAATTTGTTTCTCTCGGAGCTTTTTTTAAATCGATATTTATTACATACTGCAAATTGTATCTAAACTGTTTCGCGGATGGATTATCGTTATGGCCAGAACGACTTCGCCGAACAGAAAATTGATTTTCTAGCGGGTCTTGATTGAAACAAGTTGTTAAAAGATAAAGATTTCCCTCCGCTGGTAGATCATCCCACAACATCAAAATTGATTTTATAGCAATTTTTAATCCCGAAAAACAAGGTGGGTTTGGATCCCCCTCCACGGTCCATTGATCTATCCAGGGAAGCGCACTTTCTAAGTATTTTTGTACCTGAGGGGATTTGTCTGATAATGCCCTTTTTAACGGATTAGGATCGTTCGCGAATCGAATATTGAGGCAATCAAAAATATCATTTAATTTTTTAATAAAGTTAGCTGTCGCGATGTTACATGGATCTTTCAAATCTCCCGTCATTCTTCCGGTAGTCATTGCAGCGGAGACAGACCCGTTAAAAACTTGAGTAGCATACCGCACGGTCATTCACTGGAAAGGATTTGGATCGATGTGGCGATCGGTGAGTTTAGGCGCAACTTTACACGCTTTATTACGTTGCGCATTGTACAGTTCTCTAATAGCGCTTTACGATAAACGCGAATTTCCTATGACAAAATTTTTTGAATATAAATTGTTCCGGATACTTTTAATCAAAAGAGGAACATCGTAATTATGATAAATTTTATGGCCTGATAACATTACAAACGGGTTATCCTCATTTATTCCCATGGTGTTGATTGCCTTCCTGTTGGGAGCCCCTTGGTCACATACCATGGATCTCACAACGAATCCAGCATCAAATGCAGCACTCAACCGTGGTTATACGTTCCTGTAATTGCGCACCATTAACGTTTCCATGTGAGACGTAAAATGCAATCGGCTGTTTCCATGATGACGTTAAACCGCGGAGCATAAATACAAGCGCATATTTTGCGAAATTATCGCTACGGCCAAGATGACCGAGATCTTCGTACCCTTTTGCAACATCTACCTTCGGATTATATTCCAGCAGCTGTTTGATTGACATTTTGTCCCACATCAAAACGCATTGACGTTGATGTTCATCTAATGTCGAAGCTTTTATTTTTAATAACTCAAAGACTTCAGTACTGATTCCGGTCGTTAAATTTAAATCATTTACCCACTGTCTAATCAAAGTAACACAAGGTAAAGCAAGCTTTTTCTTTTCTCTTAAGTAATTGTAAGCTTTGACCGACGTATTAAATAAACTTAAAGCAAACTGCTTTTCTTCGTCCAGCCACGGCGAAACTTTAATATGATTTAATTGTATCTTTAAAAGCAGCAAACGGTTTCCATCAAGAAAATGCGAGGCGGCATCGATTATTTCAGGAATAGACAATTTTTTTACACTTTTCCTCTTAAGATTACGGATCTCTTGACGAGCTTTTTTAATTTCATAGTTAATGTTGCATACTTCTTCATTAAAAGAATCTCTCGTCGGGATAAAGGAGGATCATTACTTGGCTCCGCAGCCACATCACGCGATCGAGAAATATCCGCGGCTTCCGAAACACTCGGTTCCGATTCCATCGGGATTGTTCGTTTAATGGAGGAATTTGACGGAATCGGATTACCAGCGAAAGTACTCTTAGCTGGCAGTGCATTATTATTTAACCTTCGCTTACCCTTTGCGGGGTCGTTTTCAATGAAATCGGTTATTTGAAAATGTGCCGAATAGATACGTTGATTTTCGAACTTCCGAGGCTCGATCTGCAACCATTCATTTCTCCCAGCTCCGACGACCCACTTTTTAAAGCTGAAAACGCCGTAAAAAGCTACATGCAGAATGACATGCTTTATAACTATCAGGGATCCTATCAGAAAATGAGGATATATTCCTTTACATTATGAAGAGGGTTTGGAATCAAACGAATTACACTGAATTTTTGTTTACTTATACGATTTTTGTGCGTCTGGAATGGCTGATTTTTGCAATTTTTTCATTCCATGAAAATAAAAAGAAAATTGACAATTTTTCGGGTTGAGACATCTTAGAAAGGAGATCTTCCATTATTGTAATTTTGTTGGAAAGTAACTATTTGTTTCACAGAGTTCTCAAATTCTTGTGCTGAAAATAATATGAAGTGGAATTGATTGAGGAAGAAAATAAAAGATTTAAAATTTGTTTGTGTAATTTTTTAAAAATATTTCCTCTTTTGCTCAAGATATTTTTATTTAGGACACGGTTTTGAAGTTGTATCGATATAATAATGCAATCATTCGTCGACTATGAACCAAACTTACCGTTAACAAGAAAATTGGAGGAAAATAATTGAAAAATTCTAATACTTAAATGAAAACAACAAAACACACCATTGAAAACTCACAAGATCTCATTTAAAACTTGACGATTCTCATGTTACGTCGCATTTTATTAAACGCGCGTTTTTTAAGAAGAAAAGGAATCTGCGGAAAAACATATTTCTGAGTTTGTAACGTGTTTCTGCGAGTTTACGGGTAATCAAAAGTATTTATTTTCAAAGCGACGTTGAAAGTCAAGATTTAATTATCGAGATTTCTTATCATGAAATCAGTTGACCCTTTTGCAAAAAGCCAACCATCCCAATTTGTCGAGTAGAAAAATCACAAATAAAAAATAATATTCAAAGTTGGACACTGACTAAATGTTTTTTGCTCTCTTTCAAAACCCTATTCGGTAAATGAATATTAAAGACCGATATATCATTTTTTTAGTTTTTCCATGAGAAGCATACATGGATTGCCAAAAATTTCAGTACATTTCCGATGTATCGGAAAATTGAAATTGGCGTACATTTAAATTGAAACAAAAGAAATGCATATTCATATATTCGTATTGCTTTGGTATAAACAAAACTTTTGAAAAATCATTAACATAAAAAAAAATTCACGCGACGCATGAAAAATTCACAAAATCAAAAAAGCAGGGATAACTCAAAGTGCGAATTATTACACCCGAAGTGTATTTTTCATAAAATATTTACGGCAGAATAATGCAGAAGAAATGAAAGAAAATATACTTTACGATTAATAATTAATAACAGATGAAAATATTCATTCACATATTGTTAGAAATGAGAAATAAAAAGTAGAGTAGATATTACAAGCAGTTGATTTTTCGAATTGTAGAAAAATGTTCATCCAACAATGGTTAGTTTTTGCGAAAAATAAGACGAATTCAATTGCATTAAATAATGTTTCTTTCGAAAAAAAAACAGAACATAATTAGCAGACTCGATATTATTTTCATGATGCTACGATTGCAAATAAAGATTTGACTATATTATTTTCATTTTCGAAAAACTTATGGAAACTTCAAAAAATTTTGTTTTCATTCATCATCTTAAGAACGATGGGAAAAAATGCAAAATTTTATGTAGAACCTCTTGTCAATACGTATTTTGAGGTAAAAATTATTCGAAAAGAATGGAAAAAGTGTGAACGATAAACCAATAGCTTGGTGCAGAATACTTTCTGTTTATAAAAATGTTGAAAAGAATAATTTCGACAGAGAAATAATTGTTAAAAAAAAGATCAAACGACGTCACGAAATAATACTTTATCTAAATATCATTGATTCATATACCAATTATTTAATAATATCTCATAGATTGTCATACATGCTGCATTTTATTGATAACAATAATCAGATTAAACTGAACGGACTAAAAAAATTCTCTCTTCATTAAAATACATATTTCAAACCTAGTGCATTGTGCATATTGAAAATTATAGATAAGTCATTCTCGTGCGAGTGTTATTGGAGAGTGAATTATTTACAATTACCTTACTGCGGCTATCAGAGTAGCATATTGTTTGATTGCTAGTTTTCCATTAAGATGAAAACACCGAAAACAAACAAGTTTTCGAAATACATCCGGCGTGTCGTGATGGATCTATCTTAGCAACATTTATTATTGAAAATACGCTGATCCTTATTATTTAACTACATACTGTTCGATATCGTCATGAGAAAATCGATGGAGGCTCAGATCAGGCCTCTTCAGTGCGGAATTACAGCATCCGTTGTAGGCACAATGGTTTTTTTTAGGCATCGTTAAGAACAAAACTCTCAAATTAATAAAAAGCAGCAGAATTCGTGAAAATAGCAAAAAAATTGCAATCCGTGCACGAAAGAAAAAATTGATTCGTAAAAGCCAAGCACGTGCTATGCTGTCGGGAGACGTTTAGCAAATATTCGCGATAGATTGTTGCGCTTCGGTAGGAAGCGTGGAGGCAGTAAAGAACAGACAATAAGCGGGAGTGGAAACGGGTGCGAGGAGGACAGAGCAAAAACAAATCGATTTTTGAGGGAAAGCAAAACACGTGCATTTAAAGGAATTTAAAAGTCCGTTACCCTTCAACGAAATCTTTTGTATCAATGCAACAATGTATGAAATTTTTAGTATGGCTGAAATTTTTTTGATTTTTTACAAGTTGGGTTTTTTTTATAATTGCAAAGCTATTAACAATTTTCCATTTGGCAGAACGTTATTTTAAATTTTGTTGTTAATCACAAATTTTATAATTCTAACGCATATAAAATTAGTCTTGTCTTTTTCAATTAAAGATAAAATAAGAAATCCAATGAAAATTGAATGCGGTTAAAAAAAGCTCTTTGTGGATAGAACATTTGCATAACTCGTTTTTTTTTGCAAGGAGCCAATATTTTCTATTTTTTTCGTTGATAATTTTATTTGATTCGAGAATAACATATTTCTCGGTCATAATCAATAAGTTTTCAATTAAAAAAAAAAAAATGAACCGTGCGGAGGTTTGATCAGCGAACCTTGGCAATGGCAGACTTCAACTTTTTTTTTTCGAAAAGTGTTTATTATTGTATTTTGTACATTCTTGTTTATGCTGGGTATAATAAACAAATAAAGAAATTATTCCGAACATCTTGTGTTTACAAACTTGGGAATACGCATGTCTGGGGTATAACAGATCTCGTCGTATTTTTTGGTCGTACAAATGTATTAAGTTTATAAGATATTGTCGCGTACAATGGATTCTCATAGCACGAGGTAATTCGGTGGTGACTGACGAGGCACCATGATGATGAGATAGGGAAAAAATCTAAATAAAAACCTTCATACAGTCTTGGTAAAGTCAGTAGGGTTACTATGTACATATTTACATTTTTTACATTTTGTTTTTTTTCTTATATATAATACATATAATACAGAGTTGAAATTGGATGAGTATCGTCAGTTCGCAAAGATAGCATGTGAAAAAGATAAGTTGCTATCGGAGTATTATATTGCGAGATACACTCGCTTTTATTTCATTTAGTTTTCTTAAATGTTTAGATTCATTACATAGCCAATTATATTTATTAAAATTTAATCTGTGGAAATCAAGACTGTCGCGCATTGGTAGGGCAGTTGAGCCCGAAAATTTATTGGGATTATTGTCAAAATCGTTGTAGTACATCGAGATTCTCTTGTCAGCTTTATTTCTTTTCCAATGGTATAGTATCGGTATGTTGTTTGCGTTTTGGATTAGACCATGATGGTCGCAGTATGTGAATGTTTGGGGTGTTAAGTATCCAGTATTAAGTTGTCTTGCTGACAGTTGAGGATTTTGATGAGCGAGGCTTCTAATTATGTTATTATTTATATTAGGGAGTTTGCTAAAATAATCTCTTGTAAGTCTCAAAGTAAAATTATCAATTCTTGGAATGTTAGCTATATTGTATATATTTTTATTACTTATAAATTGGCGATATTCTGAGTTTGCAGATCTGTACATGTTCAGACAAATTCTAAGACACTTTCTTTCGAAATTTCTGTACTGTTCTATTATGGAGTTATTGGAGTTCCACCAAATGGGTGCTGCGTAGGTGAGTATTGGTCTGATTAATAATAGGTATAATATAATTTTTGTGCGACTAGACAGATATTTATTATAAAAAATTGCGCAGTTGGCTTGAAGGGCTTTCCTGGCTTTGTTCAGCTGGTTGATGAGATGGATATAACCTCTGAGCAGATAGTCCAATTGGACTCCTAAGTATTTGACCGATTTTTTATGAGGGATAAGTTGTTTCGTGTTACTACCTGGGATTGATGTTTCAATTTGGAAATTTGAGCCACCTGCTTTATTTTTTGAAGACAGAAGGTCAACTGGTTTTTTGAATAATATTGTTTCGCATTTGCTAGGGTTAATGCGTAGGTTCCAGGAACAATAATATTGATTTATTTTTTCGGTAATATTTTCTAAATTTTTACGTACTGTTTGAACTTTATTACTTTTTGTATAAACAATCACATCGTCGGCAAAGGCCAGGGCGAATGTATCTGAATCATTGTTAATGCCAAATAACTTTAGTAAATCACTAGTGAAAATGTTAAATAATAGAGGAGAATTGACAGTGCCTTGTTGAAGACCTTCTTTGATCTCGAATGACGTTGAAGATACGTTAGCTCCGTCCCAGGTGACGAAAGATTTGTTGGAGATCATGTCCCATGTCAAATAAGTAAGCCAATCGGGAATATTTTTTTTCTTTAATTTAAATAGCAATCCATCTAGCCAAACTGAGTCAAATGCTTTTTCAAGGTCGAGCAGGGCAGCACCTACTATTTGGCTATTTCCTACCCATGAAATAGTGTCTGATAAAAATTTATGAATTGCATGTGTGGTCGAATGACGATGTTTAAAACCAAATTGTGCATCAGGAATAATATTATTAGTTATACAAATGCTATATAATTTTGAGTTAATGACCGCCTCGTACACTTTGCTTAGACTTGGAGTTAGGCTAATAGGCCTATAACTCGCAGGATCATTCGGATCTTTGTTTTTTTTTAACAACGGTAAAACTTTAGCTTTTTTCCATTGCTTTGGGAAATAGTGATTGTTAATTGCGTTATTAAAAAGTATTACTAGTGCTTTAATAATGTTGGATGGTAAGTGTTTAAGCACAATAGGGGGAATATTGTCAAGTCCGCTTGACGTTTTGTTAGGAAGATTTTTAAGAATCTTGCTTATTATTGCAAAATAACAAAAAGGATTAATCGTGTTATCAGTCCATTGAGGGTTAAGCGCATTTAAATTATCAGAGAAAGAGGTTATGGTTACATTATCAGTTCTAGTATTGATAAATTTATTTTTAATCTGGGTAGCGGTATTTGTGACCAGTGTTGCAAATTGAGTATCGGCATTAAGGTGCCGTGGTGAGTTTATTAGCTCGTAGTGTGCTCCGATGGCATTAAGTTTATCGATTGACGATGAGAAAATATATTTATTGCCTAATTGTTGAACGTTGGTAACGTCGCATTTACTACGACGGATTAAATTGTCGTTAGTTACGTCAATGTGTAAGTTGTCAATGTACAGCTTTGGCTTGGCTCTTAAGAGTCTATTAATGTTTGGAAAAAATTGGGGCAGACTTCAACTCTGTCCAAGTGACCATACTAGTCTTTTACAGTACTGTATAATATTTACCGATCCTATTCATCAGAATGGCTTGATATCTTGGACGATTTATTCAAAACAACATTGTAAAATGTTATATAAAGGAAGCATCCTCATTATTTATGTTAAATCAAATTATTAATTTTTTCGCGATCGGTTTTTGAATGATGCAAGGTGTTTGGTAGGCCGCGAAAATAATGAAAAATGACTTATTACTTTCTTATTTTAATAAATATTTATTCAGCAAGTTTACAATCAGTGAAATTGAATCTATGATTCAGGCATTTTTAATATTGCACAAGCTCTACAAAAAAAAAAAATGTGCATGCTTGGGGTCCGGCACCGAGTTCGCCTTGCATCGAGAGCTCAAACCCCGGGTACCCCAAGCACGGTAGAGCTTGTGGGTGCGAGCGAGAACGCACCAGTACCCCAGCGTCAGTGTATTTGTGCACACAGATATTAAACAGCGCCATGGTGGCTGGGGTGCGCACTAACAGTACCCCAGGAAAACCGTGCCATGCGCGCCCATAAGGCCTGTTGTTCCATGTACATCTATGTTCTCTGATACAGATCTTGAAACTCAGATGGTGGGGGGTGACCCGTGATACGTCGGAAAAAAGTGGCCGCTAGGGCGGCGCTACGTCCGACTCATAGAATTCTACACCGGATGCGGGGGAATCATAACCTGTCTTTTGATATGTATGAATGTTTACTGCGAATAAAAGATACTATGAATAAAAATAGACGAAAGTCAGCAAAATGATTGCATCGTCTATTGAATAATAACTGTTTATTTGTCAAACATAGAAAGATAACAGTTTCAATGCCTTATTTTTAATCTCTCAACCTCTAAATCTCAAGCATCCCTGACAAACAGGTATCATTTCTTGTCATCATTTCCCTCGAAGCCGGATTGGTAGACTGGTGGAGCATCAAGCTCACGTGGCAAAGGTCCCGAGATCGTATCGATTTGTTAGAAGTTTTTTTTTTCAATCTCTAACAAAACTAAAAATGTAGGTTAAGGTAGGTATATTTATTTTCATTAGTGGTACTAATTAATTCGATTGTTTAATTATTTAAAAATTTTGTTTAGAAATTTTCTTAATATATCTGTACTATACATTTATTTTATATTAATTTCTTGAAAGTTATCATCTGTATATAGCTTACCTTTTCAATTTTCGCGCGTTTCAAGACTGTTCATGCCCTTCATCGTAATAAGTATCGCAATATTGTTCTTACTTATATAACTGTATGATTTTTTAAAATCCTAATGGTTAGGGAGGGATAAAAAAGTAAATATATAGCGCACATTGTATAAACTAATTCTTTGGTCGTTTTATTCATTAGTTAGTTTAGACAGCTTTTTCTTAACAACAAATTTTTGTTTTCATTTTCAGGTTTTCCTGATGGGGGTTTTGCCTCATTCGCAGTAGAATATAATATACAATAGAATATGAAAGGATTTCTGAGGCGTGTTCTGAACAGGGAAAATTGAATTTGTATGTAGACAGAACTTCATCCACTGTACAATCAAACACATCAGCACGTGATGCGTATTTAGCGAAAGAAGATTCTACGCTAGAGATTAAGTGGAAAAATCGCAAGTTAGCGTGGATCAATCCTCCTCTGGATTTCAGGTCGACCAATTGCGACACTGAAGACTTAGTCGAAGAGTCTGATCTGATCGCTTCCTGGAAACTTTTACATTTCTTGTAAATTTTGAGCACTTGCTTGCACAAATAACCTGTAGGATCCATAAAAACATGTCAAAAAAAAAGATTCACAAATTTAGTAATAGCTATTGAGATCAAATGTTGAACCCAACGATATCTACAAATATAACACAAATAGCAAAAATCCCCTCCCGGGGAAAAAAAACCTGGACAAGTACGTTGGTGGTCCCTCGTTTCCCTATGATATCACAAAAAATCCAAAACCCCACTTAATTTTTTTTTTTTTAACTTTACTAATTTTATTCATATCCCGGAGGGAAACCAACCATATAGATCACAAAATATCCAGCCAAAAAAGCAGACTCCCCAATAAATGTTACTTTGAATTTATTTCCACAGAACAAAACAAGAATCAAAACATTAAAAAATCAGCGTTATCAAGATGAGAAAAATACCACTTATAATTGGTGTGTAAGAAGTATCAATAGTCTAGAAAAAAATGAAAAAAGGTCGACATCTAAGTTATGTGCAGCAGTAAAATTTATGATATCAGTACTAGGACAAGTATTTCTTTGGTGACTGAGAAGATATCAATATGGACGTACCGGCAACGTAGGGCATGCAGTTGGTGCATTGCTTCTGGGATCTCCTAAGTCGAGTAGCTACTTTTGCTTTGGCTATGACGCGACCAATGTTGCCAAACAGTATTTACTGTTATGACCTAATGAAACAATATTGCTCGCGCCATGGCTAAAATAACGAAAAACAAGCAGGAACAGGAAGTTTCGCATAAAATCCCATGCTTTTTTAATGTTAAAAAAAAACTTTAATTTATGTCTGTACATGATAGCACAGTTTTGTTTGATTGGTAATAATTTGATGAACGTTCACCACCGTACGTTGAGCGTATACGCACAGAGTACTTGTCCGGCCCATAACTTTTTATTAAAATTGCTCATTCCAGTAAAAATCAGGGGTCTCTCTCATAAATCAAGGGTTATAAATACGCACTTTTTCATTGTTGGTATTGTCTTATTTAATTTTTATTTTTTTATGATTAATCCCGCATAACGGTTTAAATTCTCATTTTCAAAACATAAAGGGCTATTTTGATAGCTGGCGCCCAAGAACGTCAAAATGAAACGAACGGAGGGGGATTATTTTGTGTGAAATTTGCGTGATCTTAAAACTTTGGATACAAATTTGGCGGTGCATTCATAGCCTGCATTGATCTTTTGACCATTCACCAGTGGTTACTTAGATCTTCTACTAATAAATAGTAGCTTTCCAAAGTATAATAACTTTCATTGCTGGCAATAGTAGTTTTCGAAAGTATGATACGCTACATTGCTGGCAATGGTTTACTGAGTCGCATTTTCAGAAATTTCATAACTGACTGCACTTTATGTTAATGCAATTTTATGATGACTACGAACACCATTTTATTCCGATTGAATCGACGTTGAATGTTGTGTACTATACAAGGCCATTCTGAAATTCGCAGAAGAATTGATTTTCTTATAAATTTCTGACGGCGAAAAGCAACGCATGCAACGAAAAGCACCTCCAATTTGATTTTCACTTGAATGAGCAATTTTAATAAAAAGTTATGGGCCGGACAAGTACTCTGTGCGTATACGCTCAACGTACGGTGGTGAACGTTCATCAAATTATTACCAATCAAACAAAACTGTGCTATCATGTACAGACATAAATTAAAGTTTTTTTTTTTTAACATTACAGAAGCATGGGATCTTATGCGAAACTTCCTGTTCCTGCTTGTTTTTCATTATTTTAGCCACGGCGCGGGCAATGTTGTTTCATTAGGTCATATAAGTAAATACTATTTGGCAACATTGGTCGCGCCATAGCCAAAACAAAAGTAGCTACTCGACTTAGGAGATCCCTGAAGCAATGCACCAAGTGCATGCCCTACGTTGCTGGTACGTCCATATTGATATCTTCTCAGTCACCAAAGAAATACTTGTCCTAGTACTGATATCATAAATTATACTGCTGCACGTAACTTAGATGTCGACCTTTTTTCATTTTTTTCTAGACTATTGATACTTCTTACACACCAATTATAAGTGGTATTTTTCTCATCTTGATAACGCTGATTTTTTAATGTTTTGATTCTTGTTTTGTTCTGTGGAAATAAATTCAAAGTAACATTTATTGGGGAGTCTGCTTTTTTGGCCGGATATTTTGTGATCTATGTGGTTGGTTTCCCTCCGGGATATGAATAAAATTAGTAAAGTTTAAAAAAAAAAAATTTAAGTGGGGTTTTGGATTTTTTGTGATATCATAGGGAAACGAGGGACCACCAATGTACTTGTCCAGGTTTTTTTCCCCGGGAGGGGATTTTTGCTATTTGATATCACTTCTTTTTTCTATAGTATTTTCATATATTTCGCTTTATATAGGCTCCAATAGAGTATGTATATAACAAATAAACATACAAGGTGTTTGCATCATTACATCATCGATTTATTTCAATGTCAGGAATCAGTACTGCTCACACTACTAATTCGACATAAGAGAATGAGACAGATTTTCTACCATAAATTCATTGTTATTGAGGTTGTTTAAATATAGCAGCGTTTCGTTCCTGTGATAAGAAAAAAGTTATAATGTTTTCAAAAGAGTTAACTACAGATTCGAAGTATTTTCGAGATGTTAGTAAATCGTTGATAGGTTATTATTCGATTATAGCTTAGCAGGAAAGTGTTATAGAAGAGACCTCAAGTACCAGTTTTTCCCCAAGATAAAATTTCAGAAAATTAAATACTTTATCATTAGCTTTCAAGTTGTGTATTAGAATAAGGCATTTATGGGCGGAAAGGCAGCGAGGATATTAGCAATTTCGGTCTAAGCTACAAATAGATAATTATATTTAACTTTACTGTCAGGAGCCTCAGAATTATTATTCTTTCAAAGATGAAATGACGGAAGAATATGATGCATCGTCCTTGACTTACAAATTGTTTTATAAAACATAGAAAAAAATTAGATTAAAAAAAAATTCGTCCGAAGTACTTGACGAATGTTTTTTCACTTAATTTACATAATGTATCGGTCATGGTGACAACCTCGCCAAGTACTTCGGCCGAAATTCTTTTTCATCTAATTTTTTTTCGTTTGCAATCTTTTTTTGCTTCAGACTCTTATTAATACAGAGTTGTTATTTTCATTCTAGTAGGTAAAACAATTGCATTTTCGAACTTGATTCTTTTCTCTATCAACATTCAACATTATTTAAAGATTTTGTCACACGACAAAGCCTTCCATATGTGGCCACATATATTTTAGTATAACTCCATTTATTTTATAACTTTTTGCGAAACCCAACCTTAGCTTTTCGCGAGGATTAACTCATTTTGTTTTGTGTGATTTGAATTTATTTGATATATTTTTTGAGAGTGGTCTGTTTTCTTACTTTTTGATAGGATTTGATTTTCTCAGGGATTTTTGCGAGAAAAGGTTTTTGCAGTGTATGTATATTCGTGGAAAAATATGGGAACGGCGGTCAACAAATGTACTTGTCCAGGTTTTTTCCGCGAGGGGGATTTTTATGCATGATATGATTCGATTTTTCTCGTTCTTTTCGAACATCTCGCTTTATATAGATTAGAAAAAGGTTATATTCGGAAATTATCGCTTTTTCATTTCCAAACCCTGACCCCTTCTACTTCGAGTTTGGTTTTTTCCCCATGAAATAAAGGGACACATGTTTTGGAATTTTCAATTTGGCATTTTTTTTATTCTCGAGCCAGTCAAATTGTTTTGACATTTCGATTTACCTTTCTGGAATCAGGCTAAAATAAGTCGGGAACTGGGAGTCCGATACAAAAATTCACAAAGCTTTTGAGGGCAAGATTAGAGCAGTCAGAACTCTTCCATAGAATTTGTAGCAATTTGAATTTGTGCTTATCAAAGAAACATATTAAATAGCAGTATCTCCTTATTATATTTGTATGAAAAGTGAAAAAACATATTGCACGTTAAGCCCAACAAAGTTCAGAAAATTTGGATGTATCTATTACGTTCCGAGGACAGAAATTTTAATCCCATCCAAAAATGAGCAGCAGAAGACTTTTGGTAATAAATTTTTCAATTCATAATGCCACAATCAGAGACAGAAAGTGGAAATACTTGGCGCACATGTCGCTTCACAAAATGTTAAAAGTTTGTAGGTATCGGCTACATTCCCATGATACATATTTTGATACAAATTTTGATATTTATAACAATAATGGCCGTGAAAGCCTCAAAACTAGAACTTACAGATATATTAATATTATCTTTGAATATTGGAAAGTTCAGAAAGTATGTTATGGATATTTTAAAACAATAAATTCAACAAAGCGTTTATATTTTTTTGCGGGCGAACTAATGAACCGATTTTAATTTGCGACCCGCCAAATTGTTCGTTTTTCTAATATCTACACATAGTTACTGAACTTTTTTTTTCTCCGATTAATAGTTTCGACGCTATCTCCCAAAAACATGGTTTTGCCAACTTTGACCGCGTGGCAAAAAAAGCCCCCCAAAATCTGTGGTTGGAAAGTGGTAGGCCTTCATCAGGGACATCAGCCCTACACGAATCCGTCGGTTAGAATCGTTCTGGCTCGCTGTCATGAAAAGGGCCTTTTTCATACCCGGTTCCTGGACTATTTTCGTACCTTTCGATTTGCAAGCTACTGAATGGAGATACTAAAATGTATCTCGGACAAAATACATGTCCCAGAAATTTCAAAAATTCTTTATTTTTCTCCAAATGAGGTTAATTTAAATAGAGTTAATTTCTAATTGTAATGAAAATTTTAATTAAATGAGGAACATTTTACTAAATTACACATTTTCAGTTAAAACCTGCAGTTAAAACCTAATACTAGGATGCTGTTATAACCTAACCCTAGAATGCCGTTACAACCTAACGCTAGAGTGCCATTAAAATAACAGCACTGAATAACGTCACGTCTGTGTTAGTAGAACGTCAGTCAGTAACGTTATTTACTAACGCAAAAGAAAGACCGAAATGCGGCAGTAGAAACCTACGTTTAATACGTCACATAATGCTGGAGTATGACCCGATTCTAGCGTTAGTCTAACGCTAGATACTTTTGAACGTCAGCTTTGGTTATCGGGAGGTGTATGATACAACCCTAGGTTTGAATTATATATGGTTTTAAACCATCCTAGAGTGGTAGAGACCTTAAATACATGAAAATTCTATTTGCACTTGCAACCCAAAACGGAATCAGGCGATGCGAAATAATTTTGAGCGAAAAGATATTTGATTTGAGAAAAAAAAGTGTCATAAGTACTTCACCTATTTTTTTTGTATCTATTGCTCATGAGAAATAATTCGTAATCAATAAATATTATAAAAGAAAAACTCGTGTAATACTTTGGCCAAAATTATTTTTTCCAATTAAAATTTAGCTCTCGACATTTTGTACGTATATTTTTTTGTTTCAAAATCACGTTTCGTTATGATGTATTTCTTCGGCATCACTTTTTATGGCATATTTTCCGATCCGTTGATCTGTTGGCACGGATATTTCGGTGCAAGATTTTTTGAAATTTTTTTTTTACAAAATTAAAAACAAAATCAAGTTTTTACTTGTTCGTTGTTTTTTTATGCGTCGTATCTTCTCAGAACTACTGTTCGCTTTAAGTAATCTAATAATTTTATAAGTATTGACGGTTAATTACGAAGATTGAATTCACTTGAACACTTCTTAGATCAATATTTCACATTTCATTTTTAGTCCGAATATACACCAGCTCGAAATTCGATCACGTATCCATTTTAGCCGAAATCATTAAAAAATCGCTTGAGCGACCTCTAAAATTTTATTCAGGATTCAGTTCTTGAGAGAATCACTTTTTGATAAAATGCTACCATATTTTGCTGCAATGTCGAAAAAAATGTCAATTGTTTTGCATCACTCAGATACATACATAATATAGACATGTTTAATTGGCAAGCTATTAATTTCATATCCGAGTACGTACACAATATTGACATGTTTAATTAACAAGCTATGAATTTCATACAAAAAGTCGACAAATCCTAGCCAAAAACAGCATAAATGCTGTGAAAATAACTGAGACAAGTACATTTATGTCCCCCAAATAGTCGTTCCAGTTAATCCCCCCCATCACCCAGCGCCAAAATACCGATCCCCACCAAAATTTACAAAAACCCGTCTAAGTCGTTCATGCAAAGATCTCCACACAAAATTCTTTTTTAAAAACCAACTCATCGTACAAAGTTTTATGGGTAACCGCTCTCATTATCTTATCAAATTAAGTCAAATTGTACAGAGGTGATAATTTCATTCTCGTAAATGTTGTGAGTTCACAAAAAGTTGATAAATAAATAAAGATCTACTAAAGTATATGTGGCCAAGTACGTGGGATTTTATTATGTTTATAAATTCTCCAATTATGATCATATGCCATTTCTCTAATTAATGCTTTATTACAACGAATTATTATCCTATGACTTGGAACTATAAGGGCTTTAAAAAAAAAAGCAGAATTGCATTAGCCTGCGTGAGCTTGAACGCTGCCACACTCTCATTTGTAATATTTGTAGTATAGTTTTATTGATAACAAATTGATAAAAGTTTACTATCGTACGTAGAGCGGATACGCACAGAGTACTTGTCCGGCCCGAAAATTTTTCATAAAATTTGTCACATAAGTCAACATTAATCTACCATACATTTTGGCCTTAACTAGTAAAGTAAGCATAGTTAATTTGGAATTACAATATGCGGATTGTTTTGTATCAGAAATTATCCTCCTTTCCTTTAAGCAATTGTTCTCGATGAATTGATGCTCGGGTGGAGCATATCTCAAGTTATTACATGGCACGTTTATTCTGGTTTTGTAACATCCGGGGGAAAACTGGAGTTACAGAGCATCTAAACGGTACTGTACACCCGAAATATGTAATCCGGTATTATTTACACACACTTTTACACTGGTTTTTACTACAACAGGTTTTACAAAACAGAATAAGCCTGCCATGTAAGAGCGGTCATCAATTGATTGCATTCCAAGGCGGGTAAGATTCAAATCTGCGTCAGGAGATCCGAATGTTCGGAGTGGTTGAAAAATTTACCGTGAACAAAAAAGCATATTTTTCGCTGACTAGTCGAAAAATTTTCGGGCCGGACAAGTACTCTATGCGTATCCGCTCTACGTATGATAGTAAACTTTTATCAATTTGTTACCAATAAAATTATACTACAAATATTACAAATGAGAGTATGGTAGCGTTCAAGCTCATGCAGGCTTATGTAATTCTGTATTTTTTTTTAAGCCCTTGTAGTTCCAAGTCATAGGATAATAATTCGTTGTAATAAAGCATTAATTAGAGAAATGGCATATGATCATAATTGGATATTTTATAAACATAATAAAATCCCACGTACTTGGCCACATATACTTTAGTAGATCTTTATTTATTTATCAACTTTTTGTGAACTCACAACATTTACGAGAATGAAATTATCACCTCTGTACAATTTAACTTAATTTTATAAGATAATGAGAGCGGTTACCCATAAAACTTTGTATGATGAGTTGGTTTTTAGAAAGGATTTTTGTGCGGAGATCTTTGCATGAACGACTTAGACGGGTTTTTGTAAATTTTGGTGGGGATCGGTATTTTGGCGCTGGGTGGAGGGGGGGATTAACTGGAACGACTATTTGGTGGGCATAAATGTACTTATCTCAGCTTTTTTCACAGCATTTATGCTGTTTTTGGCTAGGTAATATAGACTCGGCGAGCCTCGGGCCAGCCGACGACAGAGCTGTCAATGTACTTGTCCCGAGACTCTACCGAGTCTCTTGATACCATGAGCGAGCTTTTCTAACTTCCCATCCCTTGCTAACTCACATGCATGTAGCAAAAAATAAGAAATAAAAACAGCCGAGCTCTAGGTGTGCACGAAGAATTTATCGATCTTTTGCGAAGGCTTTTGAATGTGTTGGACAGCGTTCCTTAATGCAATTTCAAGTAAATAATGTATGAAATACCCAAACTTCGTATATATAAACGAACGTTATTGTTATAGTCAGGTAATTCAAGGCGTTATACATTTTTATTTTTTTCATTTTTACGTTTCCGTAAACCGGTCAAAGTCCTGTCATTCGTGTGTGTGTCACAGTCAATTTCCTCTAAACTTATTAAGGATATCGTGCTCAAATTGGTCATAATTTCGAAACTTGCTAACCCGCTCATGCTTCAATGGTCAGAATAAAATTTGTTTCAATAAAAAAAAATTTCATCATATTCTATTGTAATTTTATGAAGGAGTTCACTCCTTCGTCCGTTGGAATGTCGTTCGTGGTAGAATTTCTCTGTACAGAATGAACTTATCAACCTGAAATTTGTTGTTAGTCATGAAGCTCCTTAACCCGCACATATTCCAATGGTCGGAATATAATTTTTGCCAAAATTTACTCTTTTTTTATACTAATTTGAAATATTAGTTGCAGTTAAATTTCTCCTGTCTTTAAACAGCGATCGAAATGAAAGTTAGCATCGTTTTAAAGGTTGCTAATTCGTATTTATTTGAATAGTCAGAATAATTGTTTGTTACAGAAAAAAATTCTAGAACATTCATGAATGCCCGCCTTCTTGCTCACCGGCTACTTTTTCCATCAGCAGGTGGATGTGCGAACAGACAAATGGACGGAAAGACGGAAATTTGAATAACTGAATGCACGATTTTCTTGTATCCAGCTAGCGAACTAATATTTTTCGTTGTAGAGTAACAAACAATATTAAGGCAGTCACCCCGTGTTATATTTTTCAAAAATCTATTCTTTTTTTTGCATAAATTGATGTCTACACATGTGTAGAAAATGCTGGTAAAGTGATTTTCCAATATTCGAAGTCGTTGGAAAATTACAGCAGTTAGAAGACCAGGTGTTCGGAGCGCTTGGTCAAGAGGTCGGTATCTAAGTATCTAACGTACGTAGGTGATGGTAGGTGATAAGTATCTAACATACGTAGGTGATGGGGACAGTGAAACATTTAACAGAATTTTAAATGCCGAACCATACGAAGAAACCTTAGTATCAAAAAAAGAATGCGTGGGCCATGTAGAGAAAAGAATGGGGACGCGACTCCGTAATGCAAAAAAGTAATAAAGGAATCGACGGAAAAGGCGCAGGCAAACTACTGACAAGATCATCAACGAAATGACAAAGTTCTATGGATTAGCAATTCGTAGGCATTCAGATTCTGTTGAAGAAATGAAGAAAGAAGTTTTGGCCACTTTCTTTCATAAAAGTTCGTCAGATAAAAATCCTCAGCATCAAAACTGTCCAGAGGGCGAAGACAGCTGGTGCAAACGGCGGCAGGCTGAAGCTAAGGGTGAGCTCAGTCAATTCCATCACGACAAGCCACCTTTAACACCAGCAGTCCAAGCAGCTATCAAGCCTGTGTATGAACACTTGTCAAGAGATGAACCGTGTAAGAATTTATTTACTCTCTCAAGGCATTTAGGACGTCTGAGCTTGTCGGGAGTTCCGAGAGTGGGAGAAGGGTAGCTGGGGAGAGAGGAATGGTCTCTCTGGCCCGAGAGAGACCAGAGGCCCTTAAGGGGATGGATCAGTCGATGAAATACTCCGTCGCTGTCCCCCATTCTTGGCGGTACTGCAGAGCTCGCAACGAGCTACCGCAGACTACCGCTAGATGTCGCGGCACGCGTTTTCCATCAGGTTTCAACGCACTGAGCAAGCACGAGAAACCTGATGATAGACGTTTGCCGCGCACGTGTGTATGCGTGTGTGCGTTAGCACCACTAGCACTCGAAAGTAATTCTCTCGAAATTCGTGCGTCAGGCGATGCCTGTATATGCACACGCATACAAAAACACATATACATGTTTACATGTAAATAGAAGGAACTTTTTCCATCTTTTCGATGATTTCAATCATCGAATGGTTCAATAAAAATTGAACGCTCTAGCAATAACTGCTGGGGTTCCGCTGTAAAAGCGGTATGAGCATATGAATAATATATAAATAATTAATTATTATTATTAGTTAATAATTAATTATTATTATTATTCGAACGAAAGACTCAGTTCTGTGCATCCGACAATAGTTATCGGTGCAAGTTCAATGTGCATTGAACTCTCCCGCGGTAAAAACCGCTAGATACTCGCTTGAAGGAGCGGTGTAAAGCAATAAATAATTGATTTTGTTTATGCAAAGGAACTGACAGTCCTTCGGCATATCTCCAACGATTTTCATCGTTGAGTAGTCCAATATGGATTGAACTTTCCAACAGTGAAGAGCGTTGAGTTCTCGCTTGAAAAAGCGGTAAAAAATTAATAAACAATTGTTATTGTTTATACGAAGGACTGACAGTCCTTAGGCATATCTTCAACGATTTTTATCGTTGAGTAGCTCAATTCACATTGAACTCTCCAACAGTGAAGACTGTTGGGTTCTCGCTTGAAAAAGCGGTAAAAAATTAATAAACAATTATTATTAATGTTTATACGAAGGACGGATAGTCCTTCGTCGTATCTCCAACGATTTTCATCGTTGAGTAGTTCAATATGGATTGAACTCTGTAACAGTGAAGACTGTTGGGTTCTCGCTTGAAAAAGCGGTAAAAAATTAATAATCAATTGTTATTGTTTATACGAAGGACTGACAGTCCTTCGGCATATCTTCAACGATTTTCATCGTTGAGTAGCTCAATTCACATTGAACTCTCCAACAGTGAAGACTGTTGGGTTCTCGCTTGAAAAAGCGGTAAAAAATTAATAAACAATTATTAATATTTATACGAAGGACGGATAGTCCTTCGTCGTATCTCCAACGATTTTCATCGTTGATTAGTTCAATATGGATTGAACTCTCCAACAGTGAAGACTGTTGGGTTCTCGCTTGAAAAAGCGGTGAAAATTGATAAACAATTTATATTGTTTATACGAAGGACTGACTGTCCTTCGGCAGATCTCCAACGATTCCCATTTTTGCCATTGTCCTGCGTGGGCTGACAGAGCTTTTTTGTAATCGGTTAAACCGTATCGAAGAATTTCAACTTCGAAAATTCGAGGTGAGGTTAGGTGACTGACCCATTCCCTTATACACAAGCGCCGGGAGTGCGCGCGTGCACGAGTATGCGCGTCTAGCCCGCCCGGCAAAATATTCGATAATGGGGAAATTGATGCTTGCGTCATTAGTCGGAATTCTGGTGAACTAAAATTTGACGATGTCGGTATATTGTCGATAACTTTTTTCAATAGAATTTCAAAAAGCGATAGGGTCGTCAATTTCTCACTGATTTCGATGCAACAGGGCTCAAAATATTTGTTTCGATATCGCGCTTGGGCTGACGTGCCAGAATTTTGATATATACATTATTTCCGGAGTAATTGCATAATTACTCCGATGGTAACAAAAAGTCAAATTTTCTTTCAAAATTTTGTAAAATCGCTTCCTCAGCCCAATTTTGCCATAACACTGTATTCACAGTTCAATTTTTATGACAATCGGTTGAACGGTTTGGCCAAATTACCTTTTCAAAAATTCGGAGCCCGTAATTTTTCAATTATCGAATTTTTACCGGACGCGCATGCATGCACACGCGCCGGAAGTGCGCATGTGTATGAGTATGCGAGTCCGGCGAAATAATTCATCATTCAAAAGTTTGTTTTGACATCGCGCTTGGGCTGACTGGAGGGAAAAGCGATCCGTCGAAAAAACTCCTGAGTAATTGCATGATTCACAGTACAATTTTCATGATGAGCGGTTGAGCTTCATGGCCATATTTCCCTTTCGAAATTCGGGAGCCCACATATTCCCAGTTGTCAAATATTTTGTCAAACGTGCATACTTATACACAAGCGCCGGGAGTGCGCGCGTGCACGAGTATGCGCGTCTAGCCCGCCCGGCAAAATATTCGATAATGGGGAAATTGATGCTTGCGCCATTAGTCGGAATTCTGGTGAACTAAAATTTGACGATGTCGGTATATTGTCGATAACTTTTTTCAATAGAATTTCAAAAAGCGATAGGGTCGTCAATTTCCCACTGATTCCGATGCAACAGGGCTCAAAATATTTGTTTTGATATCGCGCTTGGGCTGACGGGCCAAAATTTTGATATATACATTATTTCCGGAGTAATTGCATAATTACTCCGATGGTAACAAAAAGTCAAATTTTTTTTCAAAATTTTGTAAAATCGCTTCCTCAGCCCAATTTTGCCATAACACTGTATTCACAGTTCAATTTTTATGACAATCGGTTGAACGGTGTGGCCAAAATCGCTTTTCGAAATTTGGAAGCGGGCGGAGCGACTGATCCATCCCCTTAAGCGTGTGTCCCGGCCGGACGAATTTCTCATATTTTGCCTCGGTCATACATTTTTGTTCGTTTTTTTTATTTATTGAAATCTGCGTTTTACGAATCGACTACTCCGGACTTTTGAGATCACAAAATTTTCGTATCTCGCGTCTTGGTAAATTCCAACGCCACTTTACTCTGAAGAAAAAAAGGAAGAAGGACACATAGCGATCGCCCTCCGATTCTCCGTCATATAAAACATCGACAACGTAAGACCAGGCCTGGCGTCTTTTTTTCGAGAGGATATCGGAGGATCACCGCGTGACCTGAAGCGAGATACGTAATCTGTCCATATTTCTCTTATTTCCGGTCGGGTACGATCACATTGGTCATTAATATTGTTTTTTGTTTCCTTTATACGCAAAGATTTTGTGTTCTTCATATTTCTTTTGTTTGTTATTGTTTTTTGTTGTAAAAAAAAGCTAAGGAGAAAGGCCCTCAGGTGCCCCGATTCAAATGCCTACAATTGTGGTATTAACCATTGTAATACTGGGTCTAATATATATTCGACAATCTTTAACGTTTGTTATCTCAATCTATTTTAAAGTGCGTCGCCCGGAATAATTTTTGTGTAAAAAGAAAATAAATAAAGGAACAAGTAAAGAAATAAAGAAAATAATAAAAATTCGTTACATTACAACTGTTGACCCGATGCTTAGGAGCAGAGATGCAGAACAATAATGAATCTCTGAATTCATTGATCTGGACTTTCACTCCAAAACATCTTCACTCCGGCGCCAAAATCGTTGAGATTGCAACATTTTTTGGCTGCAATTATCTTCAACGAAGGATTTCAAGGAGTCATAAAAACATTGGCGACAATGGGATGTCCAATTGGCCACGAAGCGCATGGTTACGTGCACCGCCGTGATGAAGCACGTATCGCTCGCTCCGAGCGGCGCGTGAGCGATATCGTGAAACAAGCCAGCATTGAAGTAAGAGCGCAGCAAGCAGCTTTAAGGGAGTTCCAAGGGGAAGAAGAAGGAATTCTCTTTGGATCAGGTATAGCAGATTAATGGTGAGTAAAGATTTCATAATTTAAATCGTATTTGAACTTTTAAACGCGTTTTTCATAAAACTGCGTTTTTATAACTGGCCTCCACGATATCTCAAAAATGGTTTGACCAATTACTTTGAAATTTTTATGGTAGATTCAGCACATGTATAGTCATCGATTAAACTAAAATAATGCAAAAATGCCGAGCCATTTTTTTTCTATAACAAAATAATCGAAAAAAATCATGAAATTTGAAAATCATTTTTCAAAAACATGTCAATTATTCAATTTTCAATATTTTCGAATGATTCTAGTTCATTCGATAGCCACAGCTTCACAGATTAAAATGCCGTTCGGTTTTTTGATTTCAGATAAGCCAATCAGCCGGAATCATGGGGAAAGTGGACAAACTTTTTTTCGACATGGGTGCCTTTGGAGTGGTGCAACACACATTGTGATGAAGATTTTCGTCTAAAAATATTCTGACTTACTGTTGAAATATCAATAAATATATAGTAAAAAGTTCAAATGTTTATATTTTTATTGTTCGTCAAAAAAAATCCCAAAAAAGCTAAAAAAACCGGCCGTCACACGGGGGGACCCCGTTAACTGTGAAGTGCATACGGTTGATGGTACGAAACCCACAAAGTGCGAGTTATAGTCGCACGTGCAGGCAGTCAGAAATTAAAAAGGACAAGTGCGAGTTACACTTGCACCTTTAGGGTTTCGTACTCTCAACCGTATACACTTCACAGTCAATATTATTTGTTTCTCTACAGCGAAAATTATTAGTTCGTTGGCTGAATATAAGAAAATCGTGCATTCAATTATTTAAATTTCCGTCTGTCCGTCCATTTGTCTGTTCGCACGTCCACCTGCCAATGGATAAAACCGCCGGTAAGTGGGAGGGCGGACATTCCTGAACGTTCTAGAATTTTTTTTTCGGTCTACCGCGTAACTCCCGACTGCCTAGCATGGGCTTTTGCCTGTGCATGGGAGTTACTTATGCGGTTGGCCGCGATCAACTGATTTTGAAAATTGTTTACGGCGAATATTTGTAAAAACGACAAAAAAGCTCTTGACCAAATCTTGAACATATGGCGCATTCCACGCCAAATCGACCACTGTTTTAATTTTGCATTTTTTATCTTGTTGATATTTTTCTCTGTTCGTGAGCTCATCAAAAACCATTAAGGGGCCAGTCCACATTGGAGCCACGAAAAAAGGCTATTTTCGCGATTTTCTTTTTGAGGATTTTATAAAAGATATGAATATAAAAGTTGTTGGGCTTGATAAATAAAGTCTTGAAATACATAAAAAAAAAAAAATTTATTCATTTTTATCCATTTTTAAGTACAAACACTATAGTTTAACGTAACGCCTCAAAAATAGGTGGGCTAGGTAGTTGCCATCACAACTCGGCAACGGCTTGTCTGAAACAAAAAAATCAAAGTCCATTAGATTCAGTATGACACCAGCTACAAAATGACCCTTGGATATAAAGTTTTATCAAAAAAATAAAAAAATGACAGATGAAAAACGAAAAAAGTAAAAAAAACGCGTTTTTTCGCAGTTTTTCACAAAAAAAGAGTAAAAATCAAAATTTTAAAACCATCAATGGTCATCTTGTTGCGAATCATGTTTATAATATGTGGTTCAAATTTCAAGAGAATCGGTTTATTAGTTTTAGAGATGCGATAGATTTTGAAACCGTTGTTTCGAGAAAAACGCGTTTGAAGTTTATACTATGAAAAACTCTTATCTAAACTCAATCGGCAATTCCTGCACCGTACAAAATCCCTTCTGATTGCTCATCATCGTCGATTTCTTCAAGTCTTGCTTGCTTTCGTTTGGTTCTGGTTTCTTTTGAGCACTCAGAACTGTGGCGGTTTGCAGAGCGAACACGCTCGTCATCGCGATTGTCGGCGAATCCGATGACGATTGGGCCGAGTTTGACGCCCATTATTTCCATTATTTTAAGCACTGGACGAAATCCTTCATTAAAGATACACGCGGAAACTTTGCAGGCAATGTCTATGATTTGTTTGCCGTTGAACATGTATTTAGGTGCCATATTCCATACGCAGTTGTTAAAACTTTCATTATTGTTTTGCGTATGGCCACCTAAACACCTTTCGAGCAGTTCAGTTTTAGTGAGATCCTCGTAAATAGGTTTTAAAACTTCCTGTACTTCCTCAGAAAGAGCAGGAGGATGTTTGTAATGTTGCTGAAGTGTCTTAGCTTTGAGGTACTTGCACCATTCTATCGAGCAGTTATGATGTTGCGGCTTGACATCGGTCGAAATTTTGTGGTAATTGCCCTGCCCATTTTTCTTTGCGCATACTTTCAATAGAATTCAAATTCCTTCGAATAGCTAAGCCGTAATTTTCAGACAACTGTTTCATCAACTTGATCGTCAAAGTTTGTGTTTTTGCTTTTGACACTTTTTTTACGGTAGCTGTTTTTTTCTTCACAACTACAGTTTTTTTAGGTGCGGTTTTTTTCGATGCGGCTTTTTTCGGTGTAACATTTTTCGATGCGATTTTTTCCTCTTCTGCTTCCTTTAGAGCTTTTTTCTTCTGGATCAAAGATTTTCTTGCTTCATTTGCACGTTTGAAAACGCATTTGGCCACATGTAAAACACACTCCAATTTTTTGACAACGAACTCTTCACCATAGGGAAAACAATTAAGCAGCATTCTGAAAGTCTTTGAGTCGCCATCATCGATGGAGAATCCATATCGCACAGCAAATCTTTCTACCGATCGTGAAAACATTTCTACTATGCCATCTACCTCCATTTTGCCAGCACTTCCTGAGTGATTTGCTGTACAATGAGGTTTATGCTTCTCAGACCAGGTGATAAAGTCTAATGTGTTTTCATTACCTTTCCATTTTTCACATCCTTTACAGAGACTTGATCGTATTTCAACGTCAGAAATTTTTCCAGTAAATCGAGGAATACTTATTCTTCGATTTACTGGAAAAATTGTTTCACTTGAAACTATACCAATTCGAGAAGAGAAGCCTCTTTTTCCTCAAGATCCGTTACCAGAAACTGTCAAAACGTCCTCGGGAAGTCCTTTTTCCTTTTGCACTTTTTTTTTTCTTCAACAGCTTTGCGCGTCACTAAATCGAAAAAGGGTTTTACTGCTATGGCAATGCCGTCAACGATTTGATAGTAAACATTCTTGTGTAATCCGTAGCCAAAGTCCATTAGACCACAAAATAAGTTGATTTCAGCTAATCCAATGGCCATTAAACGCATCAAAAACACGAGGCGACGATTCACTTCGTAACCACTTGTGATCATCGGGCACGAGTTAATGTACTTTTCGCCACACGCACAACTCAAACACACTTCAAAACCCAAGTCTCGCTTTCCATATTTAGAAAATGAAATTTCTCCATTACAAACTTTATACTTCAAGTAATTTGACAACGTTGAAAACACGAGAAGAAAGCTTATGATACTGTAACCGGCAGCTGGATTTGTGTGTACGTCGAAACTCTGATCCTTCGAAGTTGCCAGTTTTTCAGCTAATTTGCTTGCAAAATTTGCAGTTTTATCCGAGTGTTGATTCCTTGAAAACTTCCGATTCCTTGTTCTTCCTGGATGAGCTTCGTTCTTTTTGCCCATGATGCACAACCCAATGTTACTCCTACGCAATCTAAGCGAATACTGATGTTGAAATAACGGTAGAGGTGTTTCAATGTTCGTTTTTGCTCCTAAAACTGACTTATAACTGCGGTTATATTTCAAGAAGGACTAAAATATAACTGGATTATACGATTTATAATGAGAAGCAGCTGTTTAATGAACAATAGCGGGAAAAGCGGATTAAAAGGTCGATGGGTCGGCCGAGCGCGCTATACGCTCAAGTAGACGAAATGAGGTCCTGACGTTCAGGTAAAAAAAAAATACTTAGAGAGCTCGGATTTTCATAAAATTTTGACACAATATTTCTGAATGTACGTACTTTCGAAAACAGTAAAAAAAATCGATTTTTTGAAATTTTCAAAGTGGACTGGCCTCTTAAAGAAAATCCAATTTTTCTCTATAAATATCTATAACTTTATGATAAATCAAGCAAACGTAATGGATAAAGGGGTCAAAATTATTTTTTTGAAATGTGCTTTCGTTTAAAAATGTGTCAAAATTGATCGAAAGCTTACTTCAATCAGTTTTTTTAATTCTAAGCAAAATTTCTTCATAAATTCTTGAAGGGAACTATTATTTTTAGATGAATTTTAAATCTACTGCGATTGTGGGCTAATCTTCCATTCTATATTCTTTATGACTATAATGTAGTTTTTTTTTAATGAATTATTTATAACTCCCTTGGAAATCAAGCAAACTGAATGAATAAGAGGGTCAAAATTTTTGTTTAGAAATGCAATTTCTTTAAAAATTTGTGAAGAAAATCGAAGGAGATAATCACTGTGGAAAAAGACATTTTTTACTTAGAATTGAGAAAACTGATTGAAGTGAGTTTCCAATAATTTTCGACATATTTTTGAACGAAAGTACATTTGCAAACAAAAATTTTGACCCCCTCATTAATTCGGTTTGCTTGATTTTTCAGGCAGTTATAGATAATTTATTTAAACAAGATTTACATTATAATAATAAAAAAGATGGAACAAAATATTTGCCCACGATCACAATATGCTTAAAATTCATCAATATTTTCAAAATATCAAAGGAAACAATTATGTTTTTTGCTTGGAATTGAAAAAAATTGATTAAAGTAAGCTTTTAATCATTTTTAACATATGTTTAAACGAAAGTACATTTCAAAACAATAATTTCAACGCCTTTATCCAACCTCTGAATTTGGCCCACCCGATTTGGATTTATACATTTTTTTTCTTTAAGGGACAACACCACTGTGACGGCTTCAAAAAATCGATTTTTTGAAAACCATTTTAAAAAATCTAAAATATTTTTAAGATTGAAATGCCGTTGGACCCAGGTCGAACAAATAATTATTTTCGTAGATATTGAATATTTTGTGGAGCGGTGCAGCGGTCCGCGACGCTCGAGGTCCCGCGCAGCTGGGCGCTGGTGACGGCGATTCTAAAACGTTTCTGGGCATATCGAATAGCGATCCATACGACGGTTTCGAGATATAAAAAAAAGAGTGCATCGATCATGTCCAAAAACGTATGGGGACGCGCCTCCGCGAAATCGTGAAAAAAAAAAGCATTGTCTGGCAGAGGAAAGCTCACCGGAAAATTGATTGACGAGTTGAGCACATATTACGGCTTGGCTATTCGGAGGAACAGCGATGATGTTGACAAAATGAGGAAGGCAATTTGGGCAACTATCAAACATAAAATGTCCACAGACAGTGAGCCACAACATGACGATTGCCCGGAAGGAGCCGAGTCGTGGTGTTCGTGGCAGCGCGCGGTCGCAAATGGTGATATTTCTAAATATCGCCATAAACCGCCTCTTCCTCAGGAAATATTGGAGGTAATTCAGCCAATCTTCGAAAATTTGAGCAGGGACGATTTGCTGCAGCGTTGTTTGGGCGGCTATACGCAAAACAATAACGAAAGCTACAATAAATCAGTTTGGGCAATAGCCCCCAAGTGCCAGTCCGGAAGCAAAAAAATCATTGATATTGCAACTGATATCGTGGTATTAGTGTTCAGTGATGGCCTGAGAAGTCTCATGAAAGTACTGGAGACGTTGGGGATAACCATCGGCCCAAATTGTTTCAACTTTTGCGTTGAGACCGACGCAGCGCGGATCCAGCTCGCGGAGCGCTCGCTCACAGACGCTGCAAAAGAAGCGAGAAAAGCCTTAACAAGTTCGAGGAAAGAATCAGGAGACAACGATTTGCTTCTTGAAGGCCAGCTATATGGTGCCGGCATCGCTGATTGAAGGTAAATAATTTTTTTTTCAATTTATAACATAAATTAACAAACCTAAAACTTTGAAGGCGTTTTTCTCAAAACCACTTGTTTGAGTGCGGCACGCAGCAGAACTCGAGCAATTTTTATCCGATCGACTTCAAATTTTTACTGTATCAATAAAAGTAGATTATCTAGAGAAGTACATAGGATTTTTTCGATATCTCAATAATTATAAAAGTTATAGCCTATTTTCGACGAGAAATTTTGCTCAAAAATAATTCTTTAATTTCAAAGGCATGCCTATTTTTTAAAAATCAATATTTTTCCAAATCCCTATATACTTCTCTTCAAAATATCATATTATTAACGAAAACACTCGGTATTTTTTTTCAGATCGACGTTGAAGAGAGTTCTGCTGCGTGCCGCGAACCACTGCGGAGATGACGCGAGAGCTTCCCCAGCGCCACCATGCGGCGTGAAAAATGTGAAAAAAATATTTTTTGATATATTAATAAACAAGGAACAAAACCCAAAAAATTTTTTTCGAATCTCTTTTTTTCCCACAAAAAAAAATTCTTGAAAAATGTGAAAAAAATAGGGGGTCACAGTAGTGTTGTCCGTTAAATCGTTTGTCTGGAAATTGTCGGTGATTGTTGGCTCAAAATCAAAGCTTGTCGGATATTGGTTAATTGGAAACACTAAAAACAAAAATCTGTGTGCAGATAACTGATTTTTTTTTTTTAATTATGAGATATCATAAATTTTCTAATACCTAATCGAAATGCAATCTTTTATGGGTTACGAATTCCGTAATTCAAAAGTTTGTTGGATGTGTGTTCATTACAAAAATTAAAAAAAAAAAAAAAACAAGATAAGTATACAGAAGTGGGACTTTTCCAAAAAATTAATATATATATGAGGCATTCCACTCCATTTCGAGCAGATGTAAGGGCCCTCGACCATTTTTGTCCTGAAATTTTTTTATAAAATAACACCCCATGGACGGAATATCCCCATCAATTTTTAGATTTTTATCTCACGCCTTTCAAGAGTTACAATTTTTCAAAAAATCCAGATTTTACAAATTTCGGAAACGTTCTAACGCCGATATCTTGTAAACTAATCGACATATCGACAAATGTCAGTATATCGATATTTTTTATTTCGGTTCATACTTTTATAAAAAAAAAGGGAAAAAATATCAATCATCGTTGTCAATGTTTTTTCTGCATCTGAAGTAAAAACTATTTTTTTTAAAGACGATTACTATTAGTAATAGAGCTATGGGGATTCCGGCTCAAGTAGTGGCGAGGGATATGCGGTGCGGGGGCGGAGCCCCGACTACCCCTTGCCATGACTTGATCCAGAATGCCCCCTAGCTCTTCTACTACACTCCCCTCCCCCGCCCTCACGCGACCTAACCCAGCTGTAGGCCCAGAGGGGAACCAGGTGTGTGGAAGAGAGATGGTCGGAAGGATAGTGAGTGCGAGAGAGAGAGAGTGCGAGAGAGAGAGTGCGAGAGAGAGAGAGAGAGAGAGAGAGAGAGAGAGAGAGAGAGAGAGAGAGAGAGAGAGAACCAGATGGGAAGATAAGTGAGTGTGAGAAAGTACGAAAAATAGATGTATGCTTGGAGGAGCATTTAAAAAAATATCATTTAAAAAATATGTCATTTCCAAATTGATCTCGGGATGGATGGATGTGCGAGTATATGAGCAATCCACCCATCGAAAGAACCTTGGACGTTGACGAAAAATGAACTTGAATCAATTTCCAAGGCTTTGCTGATAAAATATTATAGTAAATTTATTAATAAACTGTGGGTTCATTTACCAGAGCATTTGCAGTGTGATAGTGAGCTATAGTCATATCTATGGTGTGATGATCATTTTAATCCACCATGGGAAATGACTCATGTTGATGCTCCTGGACCCATGCGTCGAGATTGTGAAAAGTGTTTTATAATGGAACAACTGGTGAATATTTATGTGGTTCATCGCATTAGGAATCCTCGAGAAATTACGCGAGAGGAACTAAAAATTATATCACGAACGGCGTTTAACAAATATTTCAGCGACTACATAGATATTCTGTGGGAGCGTTTACACGAATATTACAAGACTGACAGTGAAATTAAATCATGCCGTCGATGCAACGAACATTGGAATACACAATCGATGGAAGATCACATTCACGGTCCCATACCTCTACGTCGAAATTGTGGAAAATGTCGAGAGAGTGAAGAACGCGTTTGAGCATGTTCCGGGGTGCACGTGTCCACAGACAAGGTTGGAAAAAATGCTAATGTAATGTCAGAGTTTCACTCCTTTCAAGGAAAAGTAAAAAAAAAAATGTTATTTAGTATAGGAAGCCTTTACAACTATTGTAAAATGTTTGAGCGTTATACGAGATTGAGAAATTAAGAGAGTTTGAGAGGTTGAGAGAGTTGAAGAGTTTGAGAGCTTAAGAGAGTGTGAGAGACTTTAAAAGTTTGAGAGTTTAAGAGCTTAGATTTGGGGAGTTCAAGAGTTTGAGACTTCGAAAGTTTAGATTTTGAGAGTTTGAGAGTTTAATAATTTGAGAAAGTTTGTGAGATTGAGACAGTTTGAGAATTTGAGCGTTTGAGAACTTGAAAGAGTTTGAGAGAGTTTAAGGGTTTGAGTTTGAAAATTTTAAAGTTTGAGAGTTTGAGAATTTGAGAGAGTTTGAGAGTTTGAGAGAGTTTAAGAGAGTTTAAGACAGTTTGAGGGTTCGAGAAAATTTGAGAATTTGAGAGTTTGAAAATTTGAGAGAATTTGAGAGTTCGAGACAGTTTGCGAGAATTCGAGAGTTTGAGAGATTAAGAATTTGAAAGTTAGAGAGAGTTTGAAAGAGTTTAAGAGATAGAGGGTTTGAGACAGTTTGAGAATTTGTGAGTTTCAAACAGTTTGAAATTTTGTGAGTTTAAGAGAGTTTGAGAGTTCAAAAGTTTGAGAATTTGAGAGAGTTCAAGAGTTTGAGAGTTTAAGAGTTTGATAGTTTGAGAGAGTTTGAGAGGTTGAGAGTGTCAAAGTTTGAGAGTTTGAGAGAGTTTGAGAATTGAAGAGAGTATAAGAGGCTGAGGGTTTAAGAGAGTATGAGAGTTTGAAAGTTTGAGAGAGTTTGAGAATTTTCAGAATTTGACAGTTTGACAGTTTGAGATAGTTTGAGAGTTTGAGAGAGTTCAAGAGTTTGAGAATTTAAGAGTTTGAGAGTGTGAGAGTTTGAGAGTTTGAAAGTTTGGAAGTTTGAGAGTTTGAGAGCTTGAGAGTTTGAGAGTTTGAGATTTTGAGAGTTTAAGAGCTTGAGAGTTTGAAAGTTTGAGAGTTTGAGTTTGAGAATTTGAGAGTTCGAGACATTTTGAGAATTTGAGAGAGTTTTAGAGTTCGAAACAGTTTGAGAATTTGAGAGAGTTTGAGAGTTCGAAATAGTTTGAGAGTATAAGAGAGTTTGAGAATTTGAGAGAGTTTGAGAGTTCGAAACAGTTGGAGAGTATAAGAGAGTTTGAGAGTTTGAAAGTTTAAAACTTTGAGAGTTTAAGAGATTGAGGATTTAAGTGTATAAAAATTTATGAGTTTGAAAGTTTGAGAGTATGAGAGTTTGAGAGTTCGAGAGTTTAAGAGTTTGAAAGTTTGAGAGTTCAAAAGTTTATGAGTTTGAGAGTTCGAGAGAGTTTGAGAGTTTGAGAGTTTGAGAAAGTTTAAGAGAGTTTAAGAGTTTGAGAGTTTGAGAGAGTTTAAGAGAGTTTAAGAGTTTGAAATGCTTAAAGTTTCAGAATTTAAGAGTCTGAGAGTTTAAGAGTTTGAAAGTTTGAAAGTTTGAGAGTTTGAGAGTTTGAGAGATTAAGAGTTTGAGAGTTCGAAATTTTGAGAGTTTAAGAGTTCGAGAGTTTGAAAGTTTGAGACCTTAAGAGTTTGAGAATTTAAGAATTTGAGAGTTCGAGACAGTTTGAGAACTTGAGAGAGTTTTACAAGGAAACGGCACGACCGTGGGGTCGGGGATTTGGCCGAATTTTTTTGTTGTGAAATAGGACCCCTAGCACCTCACGTGGTTAACGTGGTAGGACGCACTACTCGGAAAATTCCGAGAAAAATCGATTCAAACTTTCCTAGGCGCCTTATGAGTTTAAAATGTCAAGCACTTGTCGAGCCGCCATCTAGTATAGACGGTTACGGCTCGGTCTTTTGCGCCGCAGGTCTCGCGTTCGATTCCTCCTTCGGATCTTATTCTTTTTTTCTTTTTTTTTTGTTATCCCAACAATTATTAAAAGCGTTTCTCATCCCTACATTATTTTTTGAAATGTATTTACATTATTTTTTTAAAATTATTTTCATTTTTTTTAAATTATTTTCTTTTTTTCCAATAAAACAATTCATAACGGTGGGTTTTTTTATTTTTCATTGTAAAGTATATGAGGAGGAACATTGGGTTTTTAATGAGAATAATAAAGTCGATTAGGAAAAATTCAATTTTTATTCATATAATAATTATATACAAAAAACGCAGTGGTAATTATCGTAGAAACAAACAAAGCAATAATTTTTGCGACATCTTGCGCAGCATATAAAAGCGGATTTTTTACAATCGCAGGGAGTTTGCAATACATCCGTACAAAAACATGTCTCATTAACATTCATGAAAATGTTTCTAGTAACTGACAATTTTGAGGCAAACCATGCGTATTGAATTATGTCTCGCAATATTGGTGACGATAATTGATGGTGAATTATTGAATGGATTTTTATACAATTTCCCGGGAATTAATTTCATGATTCTGCTCTGACAATTCGCTGCAATTTTGCAAGCGCTTTATGAAATTTTTAACTTGTCTGTAAAAGTAAACGTCACAAGGTTGTACCAAGGGAGTGCATTTTGGAGGAATTACTTTTACAGAGCAAGTTGGGATATTTTCGTCATCTTGAAAGATTTCATCATACATCTCTGGATTTGTCTGACCCCCCCAAGAGTCAATGAGAAGTAAAAATTTATTCTTCCCGACGTAAGATTTTAAACATTTCTGGAGAAAATCCGTGTATAAGGCTGTTGTTAGTTTTCCGGACTTCGATGATGTTGCAATGACGTTCGTATATGTATTGGCATAGCCATCTTCTAATTTTTGAATACGAGGTCCGAAATGACCGGTCACCTCTTTCAAATATACGAAGACACGTGGGAGCAGTTTTCCGGACAATGTTATGGAATATTGTGCGGTGTACGAATGCGTCACTTTATTCAAATCCGACTTTTTCACGAAAACTGTTTTACTCCCTTTTTGAGTGAGCGTCCTGTTGAAAACAGATTGATAATGACATCCTGAAAAAAAATAGTATTTTTAATGTTAAAAAATATTCGAATATGTATGTAGAAAACTTTTTATATAATTAATTTTGAATTTATACATTTTGCATCGGTAAAACCATTTTGTACGCAGAAAACTTGTATTTACCTGTTTGGTCAGTATTTATAACATAATCCTCATGGTATTGAGGTATTCAGCGGCACGTCTGTCGACGAAAGGTCTCTGCAGACGCCAAGATTTCCTCCATTGATGCCGCCTCTTTTTTCGAAACTAGTTTCGTGATTTTCCGTTGAGAAATTTTGTGTTTCTGTTTGAATGCCGTGACCCATCGATCAGACGCCTTGAAATTGAAATCGATAAATTGTGCAGCAGCAGCCAATGCCCATTGTTGTAAATTTCTTGTCGTAACTTGCTGATATTGCTGTCTGGCTTCTGCAAAACGGTCGTAGGTCCACGAATCTATCGCCTCAAATTTGTCCAATCTCGTTCCACCACTTTTAATATCATTCTTCCATTGTTAAAGATATTCTTTTCTCTTCAAGCGGCTGCTTCCTTTTGTTTGCAGTGTCGCCAAAGACCACGTGGGATGCGCTTTAGCAATGTTCACGACTTTGACTTTGTAAGCGATGGGAATCATTTCACTTTTATTTTTTTTCGGTTCCGGTTCGTACTCGTCTGGAGAAGAATCAAGTTGGGGCACTTCGAACTGCAGTTCTTCGCAATCCTCATGAGCGTGAATTAATTCCTCTTCAATTACGATTTTTTTTTCACCCAAAAGTTCCAATATATTATTATCAAGTTCTCCGGTCAATAACATAGCATCGTGAGATATTTCTTCCGAAGGTGTCGATGCAATTAAATTATTTTCCGTCAATAGCTCTTCATAATAAACTACTGCGTCCTTCAATCGCGATTTTGATTTATCACTGTACATGGATTCTTTAGAAATTTCCTCTCCTATTCCAGAAGAGCCAGTAACTTCTTCAGTCGATATTTTTAACTTCGAATTGTAAGAGAACTTTGAAATTTAAGAAATAGGCACGTCTGTTCACGACGAAATCGAAAAATGAACTGCTGTTCAATTCTCACAGACTTGCGCACAGTCCTATGCGCAGATGTCCGTTATAATCCTAAGGGGACCCCAGGTCAAAGTTCTTTAGACCCTTACAAGGCCATAAAATCGAATAGAACAACGAGCACGAATATTTTTCAGTGAATGAGAAACTTTACGTTCTTGAGCTAAAATAAATTTTTAAAAATAATGTAAGGATGAGAAACGCTTTTAATAATTGTTGGGATAACAAAAAAAAAAGAAAAAAAAAATAAGATCCGAAGGAGGAATCGAACACGAGACCTCCGGCGCAAAAGACCGAGCCCTAATCATCTAGAATAGATGGCGGCTCGGCAAGTGCTTGACATTTTAAACTCATAAGGCGCCTAGGAAACTTTGAATCGATTTTTCTTGGAATTTCCCGAGTAGTGCGTCCTACTACTTTAACCACGTGAGGTGCTAGGGGTCCTCTTTCACCACAAAAAAATTCGGCCAAATCCCCGACCCCACGGTCGTGCCGTCTCCTTGTTAGAGTTCGAGACAGTTTGAGAATTTGAGAGAGTTTTAGAGTTCGAGACAGTTTAAGAATTTGAGAATTTGAGTGAATTTGAGAGTGAGAGCGGGATGTTATCCATATGGTAACATGTCATAGAGTAATGCATACTGATTTTGTTGTATATTCGAAATTCATGTTACCATATGGATAACATCCCGCTCCCACTCACTTCCAACCATCTCTGTTCTACATACCCGGCTCTCTTCTGGGTCTCTGGCCCAGGGCGAGGAGTATGCGGAGAGGGCAGTTTAGCCAATAATTGGATTTAATCAGAGGAATCCTTGATCGAAAATACATCTTTTTAAAATCTTTTTAAAATTTGGAAACGCGGTGAGGAAAAATTTTTCATCAGTCTATTCCAGCTCATTCTTCTACTCTTCCATTCGCCAATTTTAAAAACTTAAAAAATATGAGAGAAAACTTACACGATTTTCATGAATTGATGGGAAGATCATCTACAGTCTGGACAATGTCTCATATAACGAGCTGATATAGCCTGTTGCCACAATCCTCCCAGTAACCGCTGGATAGCGTGTTGTAGTTATCACTTCCATGTTTGCGGACAATGGGAAGGGAGGAAAACCTTTCTCCACCAAATTCCAAAAACGCATACACCATTAAAATTTGCTAGAATATATTCACACTCTTCAAGCTTCACCATTCCTGAGGACACCATATCGATAATCCCTTTTTATCTGAGGAATCCTTGTTTGATAATACACATACAAACATAATACATCTTTTCTCAAAATGTAGAAATATACATATTCAAAACACTTGAAGATCATATCCTGCTTGCATAGTCCCAGAGTATTCATATCTTTCCCTAACAATCAGGGAAAAAAAACATTTTCTGCATGATATAGTGAAGAAGGTTTTATCTGGAAGACACACAAAAAAAATCCCATCATGAAATTCGAAAACGCGGTGAGGAAAAAAATTTTTCATCAGTCTATTCGCACACATGCAACTAAAAATATGCAAGAAAGAAAATTAACATCATGTACTTTGAAAATTACTCAACCGACATGCTTTTGGGATCTTACCCAAAGGTAAAAATTATCGGGATCATCAATCCGGAGCAAGTGTGTCAACACATTCACGAAGAAGATGGAATATTGGACAGAATACTCCACGCGATCAACGTTATACGACCAGACGACAAAGAGGTCCATGCACTCCTTGAAGAGTAAATTTATCCGGGGAAGGCCGTGTTATATCGAGAGGATGATAACACATCCTATCGTGCGACAATTATAAAAAATCTCGGTACGGATATATTGGTTTGGCTAAGGGACTATGGGCGGAAGACTCTGACAAAGTAGGACGAGTTGTTCACTGCACCCCGATGGACATTCTGGGTTGCGTACCAGGCAATAGTGTGCGGGATTCAGGGCATTGAACCGATTAGGAGGAAGTACAGCGAAAAACTCGTTGAGATCGTTCGCACTTTTGTAGACGACGTCACATGGGCGCTGTAATTAGAAGTGAAAGAGATAAATACCGATGCGATATGGGGAAAGCTCCACTTAAATACGAATCATCCAGCAACACGGATAAATTACGTGGAAATGATGTGTGGACTATTCGTATGCCGCAAGTCAGAAACAGCGAGATCCTTTCAATTCCAAGCACCTGGCCCACTACTATGCAGCATATACGAATACGTTGCAAAATTTGAGAATTTTTCGCATGAGGAATTGATACCAACAACAGCCTCCTCAGACCAACAAAGCTGAGCCCCGAACGATGAGGGTATGCCACCAAGCGAGGAGGAAGAAGAGGAAGTCGAACCGACCCCATCCCCAGAATAAATCTACTTTTTAACAACATGGGGAGTCATCGAGGCCCAAATCTTCCACGAAGAAATAGAGTCCAATGGATATGAGTCGGGTGGTTCATACTAAATAAAACAATCTGTAAATAGATAAATAAAGAAAAAAAGAGAATAAACAGAAAAAAATTGTCCAATATTTTTTTTATTTACAAAGCGTGCGAATATATAGAATTAATTTTTTTTTATTGCATGAATAAAAGCGAAGAAAAATACAAAAAGAAAACAAAATTACAAATTGTTATATTAAAATCATAGAAATCAATAAGAAAAGAAAAACACAAAATACGCAAAATTATAGAAACTAAAAAAACAAGCAGAAAGAGCAAAGGCATTCAAGAATAACAAGCGAGCACAAGGATTTTCCTCGTCCTCATGGCGTTGTGTGCTCGACTGCGACGTAAGCTAGAGAATTGATGTTATAAAAATATTAACGAGTCGTTTTTCACATTTTTTCTTTTTCCTTTATTGTCTACAAGTCATCTTTACGCATCCAACTATTGTGTGTATTGTCGAAACCGAGCCATTTCACAAGCAGCTGATTACTACGCTTCTTCACCACTTTTCAATAAGGTAAATTTCGGTGTACTTAACATTGAGTAGCTCCTGTTCATAGAAACCACCGGCAATGGTTTCATCGCGATGATCTTTCAGATCATATGTTACAGGATTAGTTTTTCTCACTCGATAGATTGTAAATATTTTCGTTGTCCAGTTTGGTGTATAACAATAAATCAATAGAAATTTACCGAAGCATATAGTTTCAATTACGTGGGTTTCTATTATAGGCTTTATCATGTTTTATAAAATCTGCAAATAATGTTGAAATCGTTCCTCTCATTGAATTCATGTAATAACGAATCATTATTCCACGACTCAGATCTCCCAAATGTGTTCAAGCCTTCCACAGATATTCAAACATATTCAATCCTCCCACAAAATTAAAACCCTGAAAAAAAAACTTTCAACCCTACCAAAAAAAAAGTGATCAAATTAATGAGTCACGACAAAATTTACAAATCCAATCCTTGCAAAAAAAAAATATATATACACTACCGCCGAAAAGTTTCTGGACAAAAATTCAAAAAAGTCTTGGCACTGTTTTTGATGCCATTTCGACGGTAATATACATAAATAAATTTAATAAACGGCATTTTGAAGGAGAGGCATTCAGTTTCATTTTGCTTTTTTAAGGGGTTACATACAGTTGGAAATTTCAGAAAATCGATTTTTTTTTTATGGCATTTTCAGAATGTACATACATTTGAGTACATTCTCTGAAAATTTCAAATTAATCCAGCAAGTAATGTCGGAGTTATATGCTATTTTATGATTAATTTCAAATTTCAAAAAATCGATTTTTTTTGTTGCATTTTTGGAGTCTACATATATTCAAATAGATTCTCTGAAATTTTCAAAGCGATACGGCAAATATTCGTAGAGATACATGCGTACTTGAAAGGACGCTTGGAGCATTACAAAGTAAGCGCGCTCCGAACGGCCCGAGCGGCAGCGGTTGTTATGGCCCGCGTGCCTGAGGTGACCCTTTTCATTGTTTTTGCATACATGGTATATGCGAGAGCTAAGCGTGGTCATTTCTTATACCGAAGAAAGGAATTTTGTCAGTCGAACCAGCTCTGCCACAGTGTAAAGTCGCGCGTTCAAATTTTACTCCGTTTTCGTAGTTTTGCGAATAAAAATGCCTTACAAGTGTACCAGACAACGGAGACCATCCGACAAGACGCAAATTTCAAGAGGGAAAAAGCGAAAACAATCGTACAATCCAAAAACAGTCGAGGCCGATGAAAGTAGCTTCAGTACATCCGCGAAAAAATTGAAAAATCAGAAGGAGATCTTAGTTCCTCGTGATTCCTCCATTGAATATCGCATTTTCAATTTTATAACGGTCTTCGCAGCGATAAGTGAATACGTCCAGTGTAAAACTTGCAAAGGAAAAGTGCAATTTCAAACGGCTGCACAACGAGGACTCGGTTTTAAAATCGTCATTCTGTGTGATAAGTGCGATCCTCGAGCCATAAACTCTTGTCCTTTCATCAAACATTCTTACGCGATAAACAGACGATTTTTATTTGTGATGAGAACTCTCGGAATAGGATTGAAAGGTGCAGCGAAATTTTGTGGATTGATGGACATGCCACCTTTTGTGATGCAAGCTACGTACGATTTGATCGTCAAAAATATTCATTCATGCACGCAAATGGCCACCGAAAAACTTTTCGAAAAAGCTTGTGCTGAAGAAAAAGAAGCGTCTGCTCAAAATCGAGGCGATGGAAACTGTGAAGAATTGACAATATCTGGCGATGGAACCTGGAAAAAACGAGGGTTTACTTCTTTATACGGAGTAACATCACTGATCGGTTATTATACGGGGAAAATTATCGATATCGTCGTGAAAAGTTCGTACTGCAAACAATGCGAGGTTTGGAAAAAAAAATCGACACTGAAGAGTACAACGAATGGTATGACGATCACAAAGATGTTTGTGCTGCGAATCATAACGGTTCTTCAGGAAAAATGGAAGTCGATGCGGTCGTAGAAATGTTCAAGCGTTCAATGGAAAAATTTAACGTCCAATACAAAAATTACATCGGCGACGGTGACTCGAAAACCTACTCGGGGATTTTGAAAGCTGTGCCCTACGGAAACAACGAAGTGGTAAAAAAAGAATGTATTGGACACGTTCAAAAAAGAATGGGTTCACGACTCCGAGACTGTGTCAAAAAAAATACCGAGATGACTGTAAATAAAAGTGGGAAAAAAATGCAAAAAAAAGTACTTGGTGGAAAAGGAAAGCTCACAGCCAAACTGATCGATAAATTGACTGTTTATTATGGCTTGGCAATCAGGAGGCACTGTGATTCCGTTGACAATATGTATAATGCAATATGGGCAACATATTACCATTATTGTTCAACAGATGAAAATCCTCAACACGAAAGATGCCCGGTCGGAACTGAGTCATGGTGTTGTTGGCAGCGAGCGCGAGCTTCGAATAAATTATCGGATTATAAACACGATTACTCTCCATTTCCACAAGATGTTGCTGACGCTCTGTTTCCGATCTACACGGATCTGAGCAATGAAAAGTTGCTTGAAAGATGTGTTGGTGGTTTCATACAAAATAACAACGAAAGCTATAATCAGTTGATTTGGAAAATCACACCGAAAATAATTCCTAGTGGTTCAAAAATAGTGGAAATAGCAGCTCACATGGCAGCCGGCACCTTTAATGAAGGTACGGCATCACTATTATATTATATGAGTGCACTGGGTCTATCGATTGGGCCCAATGCCCATGCCTATGCCGAAAAACAGGATGCAGAGCGCGTCGCGATCTCTATTTTAAGAGCGCATGAGCGCACGCGCGAAGGAAGAATGGTTCGCCGACGACTGCAATTCGACAATTTGGAAGCTGCTGATGATGCAGAGGGAACTTCTTATGGCCCTGGAATAGATGACTCCTTGTAAGTTGTAAAAAAAAATTTTTATCCATGTGTTCACCACTTATGAAACTTTGAACGCGTTTATCTCGAAACGATGTTTTCAAAGTCGGTGAGCACGATTTCTCAAAGATGGCTCAACCGATCGGTCTGCAATTTTAACACAACTTTCTCAGATATATTCTACTGGGATTGGACGAAGGAGTAAGATTTCCGAAAATTATTTCTATTTTTTTTGAACCATTGAACGACCAAAATTCGGTTAAAAATTGAAATTTCGTCTTTGAGGAGCCGTCATTTCATCAAAATTGGAAATTCCAACTATTCCTTCGTCCAATCCCAGCATTTATCTGTCCACTAAACAAATCTCTTTGGTTTTTTAATTTCAGCTGATCCAAACGGGAGATTTCATGCTCACCGCAAGACGCCTTTTTTTAGAGGACCTACAGGAGAAATCAATCACAGAAGCTATCTGAAGCAATATTTTGTTAAATAAAAAATTGCGATAAAGAGTTAAAAGATTACACTCCATTTACTTCCTTATGCTTTTCCTCGTCAAATGAAATCCCTATCCGGAAAAAATTCGTAAAAAAACGAGTTTTTTTGGCCTTCCAACTGTATATAACCCCTTAAAAAAATTTCCACGATTTTTTTACGACCAGCACGTCATTTCGAAAACGACCATTTTTCGTCTTTTTTTTTCTTTTACAGTTGGACCGGGTTTTCAGAAAAAAAAAATTTCTTCCATTTCCTCAATCGGATCCTTAAAGAGGGAAGCTTAAGCTTCAGTTTTGTTTTTTTTTAAAGTTCGGTGCGATTTTTTTTCACCAAGTTATCCCGCTTTTGGCGAAAAAAGACACAATTGGAAATTGCTGCGTAACACAAGAACTCTTAGGTTTGAAAGGAAATCTCAAGGGGGTAAAAAGTTGCGCCTATAATTGCTAAGTTCACTAAAAAATGTTTAGATTTTTATTCCGAAATTTTTTTTTTATCGGTTTTCAGTCGAACCTCAGGTATATTGATTGCCGTAACTTGAAAACGATGGGGTTTGTGATAAAACGTCAAGAAAGAAAAAAGTTTTATTTCTTAATTTCGACCTCATTAAAAAAAATTTCAGATTTTTTTCCAATTTTTTTTTCGAACTAGACTCCTATTCCGAAGATTCCTTTTAGATTTAAAAAACACACGCTTTTCAGTTTTACAGAATAAATGAAAAATGGAAAGCCGCAAGTAATAAAGTAGTCTCCTTAATTTCCCGATTTTAACCGGGCAGAACTAATGTGGAATTAACTGGATGACGTGAATAAGAAGATTGAATCTCACTTCTACAGAGCACCTCTGGGAGTCTCCGAATATCATGTAACGAAATAGCAAATTGCTTTTTCGACAAAATTGCTAAAATTTTACAGGGTTATTCAATTTTTGGAGATATTAAATAAAACTAGATTTTCGTTTGACTGTTGAAGTCTAACTAAAATGGTAAAGGTGTGTAGTTTCATTTTAAATACATGAGAATTCTTTTAACGGATCTGTGTACTTTAAAACTTTCAAAAAATCGATTTTTTTTGCATTTTTCGAAAGTTTATATATTTAAAAATATTCTCTGAAAATTTCAGAAAGATCATAGCATTCTAAAGGTATTTTTCCATACGTTGAACGCTACCTGAGCGCGCTTGTTCACCTTATAAATTAAAACTTTAAACGCGTTTTTCTCGAAACAACGTTTTTGAACCGCTTGTTGAAAAAATCTCAGAAACTACTGAAATATGAAATTTGAACCACATATTCTGTATACTTATCGCTATATCCCGTACCAGAATTATTGCAAAATTTTAATTTTTACTATTTTTTTTGCAAAAAACATGCAAAAAAACACGTTTTTTAATTTTTTTTGTCCGCCATTTTGTTATTTTTGCATATAAATTAATATTAGAGGTACGGGATATAGCCACTATTACACTGAATCTAAAACCATTCAATATTTTTGTTTCGAATGGGCCGTTGTTCAGATTTTTTCAACAACGCACACCTACCTACTTTTTGAGGACTCCTGTTTACCTGGCATTTTCACACTAAAAAAGTGGTTAAATTCAATAATTTTTTTGTAATTTACGAATGTTTTTGTTAAGCCTAACAAGTTTTATATCAATAAACATAACAGTATTCTTAACACTAGATATACCAGCTCTTTAAATCATTTTGACTGGTACTGGTATAAGTGTCAATAACAAAAAATATATTTGTTACGAATATATATAAATTAACATTAAGTTCATAAAATGTATTCTCTACTTATAGCTACAAAAGTCATAACATCATTTCAGAAAGCAAATGTTACATTCAGTAGGAATGTTGAATTGAAATTGCACGACCAGCCAAAATGACTGGTCTGGTTTACCAGACCAGTCATTTTGGCTGTTTTGGAAGTTAGACTAGATTTATTTTGGTTGTTTTGGAAGTTAGACTAGATTTATCTAGTGTTAAAAAAAATTAATAAAAATAGCGTTTTTTTCATGCATCCAAAGTAGACAGAGCCCTTAAACAGTTGTTGAGACCATTTCTAATTTATCAGAAAAAAATTTCGAAAAAAAATCTACAAAAATTCCAATGCACTCAATACTGAAAAATACAAGTTTTTCCCTCTAGATATTTTATCACAACCCCATAATTTTTGAAATACGCGAATCAATTCATCAGAGTTTGAACCAAAAATAGTTTGAAAAAAAATTTGAAAAAAAATAGAAAATTTTTTTAATGGATTCAAAATTATGTAATAAAACTTTTTTCTTTCTTGACGTTGTATCACAAACCGCATCGTTTTGACGTTACGACAATCAATATACCTGAGGTTCAACTAAAAATCGAAGAAAAAAAAATTTCGGAAAAAAAATCTGAAAAAATTGTGGTGAACTCAACAATCACAGACGCAACTTTTTACCCCCTTGAGATTTCTTTTCAAACCTAATAGTTCTTGTGTTACGCAGCAATTTCCAAATTTTGTCTTTTTTCGCCAAAAGCGGGATAACTTGGCGAAAAAAAATCGCACCGAACTTAAAAAAGAACAAAACTGAAGCTTAAGCTTCCCTCTTTAAGGATCCGATGGAGGAAATGGAAGAAAATTTTTTTTTTCTGAAAACCCGGTCCAACTGTAAAAGAAAAAAAAGACGAAAAATTTTCGTTTTCGAAATGACGTGCTGGTCGTAAAAAAAATCGTGGAAATTTTTTTAAAACAGCAAAATGAAGCTGAATTCATCCCCTTGAAAATGCCGTTTATAAAATTCGTTTACGTATATTACTGACGAAATGGCATCAAAAAGAGTGCCGAGACTTTTTTCAACTTTTGTCCGGAAACTTTTCGGCGGTAGTGTATGTAAAGAAATAAATTCAAACTTAATTTTGTACATAACAGAATTTTTTACAGAGCACTATTAAAATTTTATTGTAGTCGATGCAATTTGCCAATAGCTGAGTGAATCCGTGTCACTTGTCGAATTAATAAGCAGGTACAGTTCAGGATCATCAGCAGGTACGTACAGAATTGATTTACATTTTGTATTCAGGTTCCTTATTTTTGCATCAACTTTTTCAAAATTATTTACAAGGGTGTAACAATCATAATTTTTTAAATAAAATTATAAATATTTGTGAAAACATTTTCATCTTATTGTTTTAAGTTTTGCTCGTTTATTGTCCTACATTTCGTTTTTTTCAACATTTTTTCAATCCATTAAAATCGTTAAAATTCTTCCACATAGTGTTCAAAAACACTTGCAATAAAATAAATAACATTTTTCCATAAATATCCTCGCATAGTGGTCAACGATTTTTTCTATTTAGTTTAAACATTTCTTGTTATGAAATAAAAACATTTTTTTATAAATATATTCGTCTAGTAGTAAATAATTTTTTTCTTTTTTTGCTCAGACTTTTCTTTTTACATAATAAAGAACTTTTTTATACAAATTCTCGGTCAGCAGTAAAAAAAATTGGATATTTTTAATACATCGCAAAATTTCGATTGAATCATATTGAAATTTTGCACATCGTACATAGTAAAATTTCAGTAGAGACACATTATAACATTTCACGAGAGTCACATAGTAAAATTTCGGTAGAAGCACGTTGTAATATTTCAGAGAAACGCATGATAAAATTTCGGAGCAGCTGAAGGGTAAATTTTCACTGTCTCGCAATGTACTTTTTCATGAATTGAGGATCGATTTTTACCATGCTCTTACCCTTCAAAAAATTACAATGTACATTGTAAAATTTAATAAATGTGACGACATGGCTACTATCCGGCTACTATCGTACCATAGTAATTTTTGAAGAAATTTTCTCTCCGTGTAAGAGCGAAGTTGTTATCGAGTACAGCTGTAACGAGTTGATTTGTTACGTTGCTTTATTTTACGATTATTGCACGTATTTGTAACGTCTTCAAATCAATGCAATTTTGTTCTCTTTTGCGAATCGCGAAAGTACTGAAATTTTTCGTGCATTAAAACATTATAAATTGTATTTCATAAATATAAAATGTATTTCATGAAGGGGGGATACGCGAGCGCATCGGGGAAACGTAGAGCTGCTACGAGATAGACTTGGCATAGGGTACAGTTGACACGATCGGGACTTGCCCGGTATGTATATTCCACAGGCGGCATAAAGTGTGGATACGCGAGCGGCGGGGTAATGCCGGGCTATTACGAGTTAGACTTGACACAGGATACGGTTGTTACGTTTGGAGACTTGCTACGATGGCGAGATGCGCGGGCTGGTTGACACGATGGGGACTTGCCCAGTTTGTATCTTACAGAGGTGGTGAAAAGTGGGGATAAGCGAGCGTCGGGAAAATGTCGGGCTGCTACGGGTTAGAGTTGGCACAGGGTACGGTTGACACGATTCACGCTTGGGACGGGGTAGACTTGCTACGGGTGGAGAGATGCTACAAAGGCTAGTTACGTGGTACAGTTGACACGGTGGGTGCTTGCCCGGGACACGGTTGGGACCCTGCCAAAAAATTAAACAACCCTGAAAAATACAAAAAACTCTGAAAAATACAAAAAAAAAATGTAAAAAATCTGAAAAAAATAATAAAAACATGCACTTTGACGACCAAGCTCCAACCTTCCCGTGGTAAAGTGCGTAAGTAGATTGTAATATCGAAACAAATGGAGTCTGGCGAAATATACAGATTTTGGAGCATTATCGTATTTTTCTCTCAAAATACTAGCTCTACACGAAAAATATATTGAACAAAAAATGTCAATTTTGTCAAGGCCTACAACTATTGTATTAAACATTTAACTCCAAAATCTATATTTATCACGATAAACGTGAAAAACGTTCAAAAAATCATTTTTTTCAGATTTGACCTTGAAATTGAAATAAGCGGCCATTTTTCCAATCATATTCGTTATCAGCATGTCGAAATACATATGTGCACCAAATTTCAGATCAATCGGAGGTATGGACTTTACGGAAATTTATCCCCGATAAATTTGTTGAAATAAAAATTTCGAAAAAATGTAATCAGTTGCTTTTGATTAGCTCATAAAGAGAGAAAGATATCAATAAAATATAAAATGCAATATTAAAACAGTGGCCGATTTTGCGTGGACTGCCCCATACATTCTTTCACTAATGGACTGTTTTAGGCTATAATCTAATGAAATGTGCATATTCAAATAAATATTAACATAAAAAAATCTGTTATATCATATCAATTCATCAATAGAATGACCGGGCGAGGCTACTCGTGCATTCGCAACAATTTTAGTATACTTCACGCCGTTACTGGCTGCTTGTAACTCTGACAGATGTCTGTGTGTACATTTTTCTGTTGGTTATGTTTTTTTTTTTAGATTTGTTTATTTAAGTTCAGTATTTTAGTGTATATTCCACCATGTCAATATTTGTGAAATTGAGTGCATATTACAATTTCGTATTGTGACGGTCCAGTATTTGATCTAAATTGACGACCCACAAGAGACAGAATATAGGTGAACGTAGCGATAAAATTCGAGTTGCATTTTAGCAATAAAAAATTATTGAAAATTAAAAAATCAATTTTTTGAGATATTTTTTTTGGAACGTGTCCTATCGAAAATAGTTTTTAATAAAAGTTGTTCATCATAATGTCCTCTATAAAAAAGGCTCTATACAAAAATGAGCTGGCATCGTTAATTAAGCGATTAATTGCAAATGAAAAAAAAATTGTCAATTTAACTTTTGCAACCGCAATCCATTGTTTATAAACATATCGGTATGAAGTTCATACATGATGTAGGGGAACCGAACCCCAAGAGAATCGTGCAAGATTTATCGATCTGCGAGATATAGTTTAGCAACAATCTACAATCATCGAAAAAACTTTGGCATTCAATAGAATTTTCCGACGAAGGCCCACATCATAGAAAAAAATCGAGGAGCTCTGTGTCATCGTGCACAAGTGATATGGAAAAAAAATTGTTTACGTTGAAAATAAATAGTTTTTTGACGATTATCGATTTTTGCTTATAAACAAATAGCAATTCTGACCAAAGTTACAAAGATATCCGGAAATTTCTTAGACCATCTAATGCGTTTTTGAAAAGCGAACAATTAAAAAAAAAGTTGCAATATCTTGATTACAGCCCGAGATATGGATATTTTTATGTTTTTTCAATTTTCTATTGTTGTAATTAAGATTTTTGCAAAATTCTGATTCGTTAGCCTTCCCTACGCTTCCGGCTACGGGATTCAATAAAATACTGACTTTTAGGAGGAATTACGCCATCACAGTTATCAACGTATTCCGATCGACGGCGCGCGGCTGAGCACGCGGCGTCGACTGCTCGGCCGGGCGGCGTGATAGGATTACACCTTCTCGCTCCGTAGTCTCGCGCGAGCGGCTTAGTTAATATATATATATAGTAGAGACGTAAAAATCAAGAGCTGTGCCAGAGTTTGAAATAACGCACTATAACACGTTCTTATCCCGAAGCAAATAATAAACAAAGCATGCGTATGAGAGAGCAAGGGCAGAGATTCGAAGAAAATATAAACTAAATGTGTATGAGTGAGAGAGGTATGGCGATACGCAGAGATACGTATAACTGAGTTATTAGGCTTTAAAGAAATGAGGATTTTTTTTTATCTTTCATACTCAATACAGTTATTTGTTTTTCTAAATGTAATCCTTTTATTCTTATTTCAAATGGGCTTATAACAAAAGAAAACTCAAGATAATTTCTATTTTTTATTTTTGGTCAATGGGTTTAATAATCACACACATTTGATACAACTTCATCTCCAACTATTTATTTACCATTCATTATTTGAATTTTATTTGAATTGATATAATGTAAATTTGGTTGATATTCAAATTCATATGATAAATAATATGTTGAATACGGTGTTTACATTATAAAAGATTAAGTACAAGATTGCGTAATTAATTAATGGTGTTACATAAAAGTACAGGAAGATGTAGGTGAAATCATATATTTTCACTTATAAATGTCTATTACAGTATTTTTAACATTGGTGGAAAGAAATTATTCATCATCATTCTTTTTTTCTGCCAAATATTGGAATTCGATTTAGTTATATTCTCCACCCTGATACTCCATCTGCAAACGAACCTGGTGGGCTGCACTTGTCAATTCCCCCAGGTAAGTTGCATCTTCGGTCAAGACCTTAGCTATTCTAGCAGGTAAGAACACACAGAATTTGCTATTGAGGTCAGCTATTATTCTGATTCCATATTTTGTCTGCACGGTACGGAGATCGTTGACTATATACTTTTTGCCCACTTACAGTTCAGACATCTTCTTAGTCGGAAGAAAGTTGTCCAATCACCCCACTTTGTTGGTTTTCGATAGATCCATGTTACTTTGATATTAAATCCAAACTTTTCAATTCTTTCGTAAGTTGATTCACTTGCAATCTCACTTCAAGCAAATTTTGCACCTCTTTAATATTTTTCAATAGTAGCTCTAATCTTTCTTTTAATTCACACCGTTTTTTTTGAATGCTTAGCATCACTCCAAGAACAATTGTTGAATGTTTCAAGAATCGAACTTCTCGCCCTTTATAGCTAACCTCTGGCAGAAAATCATCGAAACTTCGAGAGGGCTGCCATCCTGTACCCCCACCCCTATGCATCTACCAAGGTTAGACATATTGTCTTTAATCTTTCACACGTGGAGTATAAACAAAATTATTTGTGTCCAATTTTTTGGAATTATACGTTTTGCATGTAAGAGGGGCATATAAGCTATATCACACACACAGCCGATATCACCTTATTCTGTTTATATTATAAATCTTGCCACTGCGTACTTGAAATTTGATACCGTTATTTACCGATACATCTTTCACACGTGCAGTATAAACATCCTGTCGTCTTGTCGCCCTCATTACCCTCCGCTGACCCTGATCCTCAATGACATTGACGTCATTATCGAACCTTCGAGAAGGAACGACCTCTATCTTGCGACTCTCATTGACCTTGACGTTTATTGATCCTGACGTCATCGACGAATTTTCGAGAAGAGAAGCGTGACGTTATCATCGAACCTTCGAGAAGGAACAACCTCTATCTTGCGACTCTCATTGACCTTGACGTCATAGTCGGACCTTCGAGAAGAGATGCGTGACGTCATCATCGAACCTTCGAGAAATTTCCAGAAGTTTCTGGAAGGTTCTAGAAGGGGTTCGTGTCCTGGCTAAGGGGTCGGTAATGTGTCGCTAACAGGAATCTGTATCTAGAAACCCCATTATATATCTACTTTAATCTTTTTGAAGGAAAAGAAATTCGTAGAACGTGGCTCTCCGAATTTCTATTGTATAATTTGTTGATTAATTCTTGATAATATTATTTATTCGTTGCGACTTTTTATTCACGGTTAATAAATGAAAAATGAAAGAAATTTAAATATTATATAATTTTAGTATCGACAAGAATTGATGGAGGATCGTATAATTTAAGTGGTGAGAATTAACGAATTTTATTTCAAATATTTTTCCGGAAAATAATTCAAAAATTCCATTTATAATCTTATTTTTCATGGTTTGTTTTAAAATAAAATTTCTATTGTAATTCCGGATATCGACTTATTAATGTGAACTTATTTTGTACAAGTGTCTGACCTCGCCCCTGTACTACCTAGATTCAAATTTACAGCTACGACCGGGAGAATCTGAAAATCTTGTTCTCGATAAATTCGAATAAAATTCGTTTGAAAAATATCTTAAACTGGCGCCCAGAGTTATCGAGAGTGAGGTATTTTGTTCGACTTACGGGAAAAAGTCGTTACAATAGATAGATAAAAGAGTGATAGTGCAAAAATAAAGAGTAATTTAATAAATATTTGAACAGTGCCTTAATAAATAATTTTATTTATTAACCCTAGCCCCAACAATTCATTTTTCCGAACGTAAACTCTAGAACAGAGTCGAAAACAGTGCCTCTTCGCTTTTACTATAAAATGTCCCCTGCATGCAATAATAAAGTTTGGTTGGAAACTATTCTCTTCATTTTTTATATAACTGAGAGAATGTTGTATGATACCACCCTACGTTTGAACCACCCTAGGTTTGAATTATATATGGTTTGAAACCACCCAAGAGTGGTAGAGACCTTAAATATATGAAAATACTATTTGCACTTGCAACCCAAAACGGAATCAAGTGATGCGAAATAATTTTGAGCGAAACGATATTTGATTTGAGAAAAAAAACTTTCATAAGTATTTCACCAATTTTTTTTTTTATCTATTGCTCATGAGATATAATTCGTAATCAATAAACATTATCTAGGGTCGCGGTAGCGACTCGAGACAAGTACATTTACGTATACTATAAAAGTCGAAGACGAGTCGCTACTAGAGTCATTACAGCAAGCAGAGTGGTTCTGAACGTATTCCGAAAATTGTTCCGGCGATATTTAATGAATTACATCGTTTTAAAAGATGTTGCGGGTTTACGTATTTTTTATTTTTTTCTTTCTTTCGATCGTGACTGTTTAGAACTCTGCAGCCTAACGCATATTGGAAATATTAATGTTTCATTCTTCGGTGGCATCAAAAAAAGGTGGCATTTTTCGCACACTTTTGACGTTTTGCGGTCGCTGTCTAGTGATACTAATTAGAAACTGGCAACATTCTGATTATGTGAGAGTGCGTTCGTCGATGTGACAGCCGATTGACTTTTCTTCATGATATTTTATAACCTCCCCGGGGAAAAAACCTTGGACAAGTACATTTGTTGACCCCTGTTTCCATTTGTTTTCACAGAAAAAAACTAGCCAAAAAAGTACAAGATTTATAAAAAATTAGCAAGATCGAGACAGGAAAAAGAAGATTGTTTCTATAAAATAACTATACTCCAAATGACAAATAGAAATGAAAAACTTCACATATTTTATCGACATCCCAAGAAAAAAAGCAACAATGCCCATCGTGAGTGTCCGGTAAAAACAGAGTCTACAAGTAAATGATCAATTTGTGCATAAAAAAAATAATTACTTTACAAAAACAGAAATGGTAAAGCCAATGATTTACGTTCAGCACTAAAATTTATAATATCAATAATAGGACAAGTATTTTATTGTCGCGTGAGGATGGAGTATTTAAAAAAAAGCAAAAATTAGTAGGTTCTTGAAAAAAGTCACCAATGTACGAAAATAAAAATCGGTCAAAAGAACAGAGTCCAGAAAAAAAAATCGGGATGAAAAGAAACTTGAAGAAAAAAATTTCAAACGAAAAAAATTAGATTGAAAAAAAAATTTCGGCCGAAGTACTTGGCGAGTTTGTAACACATACAACATTACGTGAAATACATTACGTGATCCAAGCTAAGCAAAAAAACTCGCCAAGTACTTCGGCCGAAAAATTTTTTTCAATCTAATTTTTTTCGTTTGAAATTTTTTTCTTCAAGTTTCTTTTCATCCCGATTTTTTTTTTGGACTCTGTTTTTTGACCGATTTTTATTTTCGTACATTGGTGACTTTTTTCAATAACCAACTAATTTTTGCTTTTTTTTAAATACTTCATCCTCACGCGACAATAAAATACTTATCCTGTTATTGATATTATAAATTTTAGTGCTGAACGTAAATCATTGGCTTTACCATTTCTGTTTTTGTAAAGTAATTATTTTTTTCATGCACAAATTGATCATTTACTTGTAGACTCTGTTTTTACCGGACACTCACGATTGGCATTGTTGCTTTTTTTCTTGGGATGTCGATAAAATATGTGAAGTTTTTCATTTCTATTTGTCATTTGGAGTATAGTTATTTTATAGAAACAACCCAGATAACCAAAGTTGGCGTTCAAAAGGGCCGAACGTTAGTCTAACGCTTGATTCACGTCATATTCCGACACACTGTATCGAAAGTAACGTAGACTTCTACTTCGCTATTTTCATCTTTCTTTTGGGTTAGCGAGTAGCGTTATCGAATGACGCTCGCTCGACGCAAAGATGACGTCATTAGTGCTGCCGTTCAAACGGCATCCTAGCATTTCGTTGTGACAGCATCCTAGCGTTAGGTTAAACAGCATTGTAGCGTTCTGTTTCAATGGCATTGTGGTTTAGGGTTCAATGTCACGTAACGTTCTGTTTGGGTAGCACATGGAATGGTTGGAACCTAACCGAATGGTGGCGACACTGTGCCACCGCAAATCAGCATATGTATCGACTAATCAAATTTGAGTCAAGAATATATCGATTATTTGCTTTGAAACAAATCAGCAACAATTTTATTTATACACTATGTGAAGGAACTTTGTATTTTAGTCAAATGTATCTGATCTTCATAACACTGTGTTCACCGATTTTCTCGGACAAACATTCTTCGAATTATCGAGAACGTCCAAAACGATAACCTGCAATTCAAAAGGTATCATCAATATACTACCTTTCAAGTTGCTTAGGTATCACTGTTTATTCTTAACAGCGTTGCCCATGGCAGTTTCAAAAATATGTATAAGACCATCTTTTCGGACGGTCACGATGTACTTCAGCTCCGAGAGTATATGCACTCCAAGCGGATGATGCGCGCTCGGGAACAGATTTGGTCTGCGCCACTCTGTGGCCAGAGCGAGAAGCTTCAACCCCCGTGTTCACTCGAATAAAATTATACCGTCATGGCGCTAGATTAATACGTGTATCTAGCGTTCACAGTAACATCACAGTGATGCAATTTTAACAGCATTTCCATATTTATTCTTCTATTTTTTTGGAATTAAAACATAGTATTTTTAATATAACGTTGATTTATTTGTTACTACAATAATTTCAAAGAATATTATTAATTTTTTTACCATTTTCAATTCTCTCAATTGTTATTAGATAAAAAAAAATGGAACTTTTTAAAAACGACATATTTTTCCTACCGATTCCATTCTTTCTTACCAATAACAATTTTGATTAATTTTATGGACAGTTCAACAACTTTTCATCGGATTTAACTGCTGACAAAAAGATCATTTGTTTACAATCGTTGTTAAAAGTAATTTTAAAAATCGTGAGAACCTGTATGTATGCAGTTTTTGAGTGATCGAATCCAATTGAAAATGGTTCACAATAGATTTTATCAAAATGGTTAAGTGTAAGAAAAAAAATTGAAATAGTACGATTTTTTTTTATTCGAAAATTTCAACGTTTTTTTTAAATTCATTTCATTACAATCGGTATAGGCTTAAAAATGATAAAGTATCGATGATATCATCAATCAAAATTATGTTGGTAAGAAAAAATCCCACTTTATTTGAAAAATAAAATGTATAAATTCCAAGCGAAAATAGAATAAAACGTTCCTCCACGATTGGACCCGCGTGAAAAATCGTATCATTAGTCATACTATTTTGGAGAATTTTTTGAAAAAAAATCTAAATAGGCAATTTTCTTTAAAAAATATATTTTACTTCAGATGCAACGAAATTTTTGACATTGATCATGAAGAATTTTTTTCATTCTTCCATGAAATTATCAATCAAAACGAAATAAAATCTATGTATTGACATTTGTTGACATCTCCATTAGCTTAAGAGAGGTTTCGCAATGTTTTAGAACTTTGCAAAACCGTAATTCTTTGAAAAATTGTTACTTTTAAAAACGGGAAATAAAAATTTGAAAATTGGTGTGCATATTCGTTTCGTGGGGTACTATTTTACAAAAAACATTTAGGAAAATTGCAAACAGTCGGAGGGCCACGGACTCAGTAAAATACCGTGGAATGCTTTGTATATATAGAGATAACATTTCCGGTAGTTAAAGACCGCCTCTTTGATCCGGAAAAGTTATGGCCTGTTTCCAAAAAAGTGCACGATGATTCGTGTTTATTTTTTTTTCAAGAAATCAATACTTCTGCAGGATTAATTTTTAAAACATCACTGGAATGATAATAAATGGTGGGATAGATGTTTACTTTCATTCAGAAGATCCTTTTAATTAATTTCTCATTTGCTTTATTTATTTGTTGCGTTAAATAGAATAACGGTTTATTTGAATTTGTTCACAAACAATAAGATAAAAAAAAATACTTGTCGAATTAAGTAAATCAATGTAATACAGTTTTGTATCTTTTGAAATATTGAATACTATGGCGAGCCCTGCCGCACTTTTATATACTCGAATATGACAGTTTCCGGGCTTCTTTTCTTTCTATTCTATTCTATTTCTATTTTTTTTTTCTTTTATATAAATATATACATTCATCTGTCTAAAAATCGACGATAGGTCGGTTTTTTTGTACGCATTTATTTATGACTATTTGATATTGTTGGTGTAAAAACTAGATAGGAAAGAATGTAGGTTATTGATTGAAATGAATATGTATGAATCTGAATTGTCGCGTAAAAAAATGTGTTCAACATTGTGGGTGGGGGTAAAATTTTCGAATGACGAAATTTCGAACAGCTAAAATAGCGAATTTTAACATACAGTTATCTATATATATATATATATAATTGTATGTTAAAATTCGCTATTTTAGCTGTTCGAAATTTCGTCATTCGAAAATTTTACCCCCACCCAATATTGTCATTGTATAAATAAAAGCTATGCGTGTGTAAATTTATAAAATAAGTGTGAACTAAATGGTTAATTGTTTCAATTTTTATCGCTTTTTAAAGTCCACGAAATTCTTAGCAAATCATGCTTGACACAGCACAACTAATAACTAAGATAAACTGAACAAAACAACTGAAACTTTTACAAGCCTACATCTTTATTGTAAACCTGTATCTCAGCGAAAAGTGACCGCGATATTTATTTTTATCAATTTGAAGCTTACAGCTTCAATATTGCAAATCAATATTTATGAAAGTTATAAAGGTTTGAGACTTCTGGATGGATTTGAAAGATTTGTTGTTTTTTTTCAAATAGCAATTTTTCTTATACCATGAGGAAACTACTGATCAGCTTTTCATAATGGTCTGCTGTATAAAAAAAAATCAATGATTAATAACTTTTCTTATTAATCATTGATTTTTTTTAATGCTTCATTAACTTTAGAATCGGCGCCGCGGGTAGAATTATTTTTTTAAATATCTTCTGTGATATTCGCAGACCACATCTTTTCAGCTGAGAAATTTATTTTTTCCAAGTGAATCATAAACCATTGTTTACCTCATCGTACGCAATAAATGAATAAAAAGGGTAATTCCCGTATTCTCCGATAAAACCGTATTCTCTGATGAAAAAAATCTCCAGCATGATTTTCACCAACTACACGTCTTTCAGTCGGTGAAAATCATGCTAGAGATTTTTCTCCGATATGGTTAAATCGTCGAAACAAAAAAAAAGTTACGCGTTAAATCTCTATCAGAGAATACGGTACATAGTTTCTTTTTCTCGAAATATCAAACCTTTCGGAGGGAACATGCTTTTTCGCTATCCCTATCGCATTCATGCATAACATGAAAATCTGACAGATTGCCAGAAAGGCCGTTTTGAGATAGCTTGACGTATCCTTTTTAACATCCTTCAGCTGTTCATTCAAACAAAATTAATAAACCACACAAAAGCTTTTATTCAAAAACACAACAATAGCTCAATCCAATTTCTTGTATAACTTCATGGCACTCTGCGGAAGAAAAAACACGAAACCATTCGAGTCTTTGTATTTTCTTCCAACTGCATGGTATCGTTAAAAGTATGTGAAGCCACGAGATCCTCAAATTTTTGTAATCTATTGGACCGCAACAGTTAAATATGTAACTTTATTTAAAACAATAAAAAAATAACCACATCTGTGTGTATGGAATTTTTTCCATTTTCATCATGGCGCATGTCATTTCGGGTTATGCTGTCAAAAGATTTAAAAAATCAGCTGTTTTGTTTAGCCTTATTTTTTGTAAGACAACAGAGACGAGCAACTATAATTTGAAAACTAATAAATAATAATTAGAGGAATAAAAATAATGATAATAATTTAAAAATAAAATAATTAAATCTAATTTAAATAAAAAGTATTAATTAATTTAAATTCAATTTAAAAATAATTTAAAAACTGTCAGGACTGAAAACCGAAGAATAGTTTTTAATAGTTGAACCATCGAGAACCAGAAGTTTCAAAAAATCTCAGGATTGAAGGTATAATTTCGCACACTTCATATATTGATACTATGAACTTGAAAAAAGCGAATCCTTCAGGAGGGGGGATCCATTTAGGAGGCTAAAAATCGTATGAAATTCTGGAATTTTATGTCCAAGGAACAACTATGTTACACTTTTGAAACTTCGGCATTTGATTATACATACTTTGAAATATCGAAACCTATTTTTTTGTAAACAAAATGATTGGAAACCATCGATATATGGTAATGGTTTTCGAGAAGGGCTGCGGGTGACTTCGAAAATGGCTAAAGATCTAGTTTTCATTGTATTTCACCCGTCAGCGGTAGCACGATGAGACTTTCTCATACTTCTATTAAGGGGTTATATGGGTTTTGTAAGACAAAAAAACATATTTTCTCTAATATTTTTTTAAAATACATAGAATAAAAGTTAATAAATAAAAAATAAGTAATAGAATAAATAGAATAATCAAATAAAAAAATAGAATAAATAATTTTGTCCAAACTTTGAGCATATAAAAGAACAACATTGGAACAATATTTAAAAAAAATTTTATCCAAAAATTTCGAAAATTCAGCCGTCGGGAACTGGTTTTCAGAAACTCCTTAGAAAAAACTATCCTCGCGGTGATCACGATAACTCATGATAGCTTTATCTGAAATCGAAAAACCAAATATTTTGTGTTAGTAGATGAGTATAGCTCGTGATTGAATGAAGGTTTTAAAAAAAATTTGAATTTGAAATTTTGGTATAGTTGTATGCAAAACACTATGATTTTCGGTAAAATCTAGACCATGTAAAATAAGTTACCTTGTAAAATAAGTTGTGATCAAAGAAAAAAAAAACCTTCGTTCAATCACTAGTCAATTGTATCTAGAAGAAGTGTGTAAAATTTCAACAAGATCGGTGTATTAGTTTTTGAGAAATCGTGTCCACCGACTTCAAAAATACAGTTTTGAGAAAAAAGCGATTAAAGTTTAAAGTAGGAGTAAAACGGAGAATTTTTTTTTTTAACTTACATGGAATCGTCGATTCCAGCCCCATAAAGCAAAGGTCCTGCTGTGGCTGCAATGTGCAGGGCATCCTTTTTCTCTTGCCTGAGACGAATTCTTGCCTCTCGAGTCCCAGCCTCAGCTCTTTCCTCGGCTATGAGTATACGATGTACATCTTCTTTCCGTGCATACTCATGACTATTTCGGCCGAGTTTATCCATACCGTGCAAAGTAATAAATAGAGCTGAGATTCCATTGTTGAAATTGCAGGCAGCGATTAATGCCAATTCATTAATAATTCAACTATTTTTGAACCAGCAGAAAGTATGTATTTTTAGAGTGATTTTCCAAATGAGCTCGATCGAATTCTCATTATCATTTTGCGTGAAACCACCAACACACCGCTCTAAAAGCATATCCTTCCTAAGCTCTTCATAAATGGGCTGATAAAACATCACTCGGCAATAGAGCGTAATCGTGCTTGAATTATGATAGAGCATTCGTAGCTGAAGCACGCTGTCAAGCGCACCATGAGTCAGCGCCGTTCGGGCACTTTTCGTGCTCTCTCTCCTAGAGTTTTACTCTGATTGACTTGAAACTTTGGGAAAATATTCTTAACATGTTGTGCTAATAGATAAAAAATTAAAAAAATGAATTTTTGAAATTTCAAAACCCATGTAAGCCCTTAAAACGATAATTGTTTGAATTTTTTGAATGGTACAAGCATTCCAAATTCTTTGTATCTTCACTGAATGTACTCTTCTGTACGAAGAATAGGTTGAAATTTTTTTAAAGTTCGATTCGATTATTTTTTTATATACATTTTGTATAGTATAAATCATCGTTGTACTTATGGTTTTTAAGAAATTAAAATGTATAAAAGCAACAATCACTGTACCAAAATCATTACCAAGTATCAATTTATTACATTAAGCATTTGAAACTATATGTAAAAAAATCTCTCATCACGCGACCAGCGTTTAAAGTGTAAATAGCGCTACCATTGATGGGTTAACTGAAACTAATGTGGTTGGAAATTCTCATCGTTCGCATTCATGATGATCAACTGACATGAGTGTAGAAACCATGAAAAAATTAGAAGTAGGAAGCCTACCGGCTGATCGGTAATTCCAAGGCCATGTATCAGTCCTTGACATTCCTGGTAGATCTGATTTTTCTTCATTAATTAGCATCAGCATTTCGAGGGGAAAAAAGTCGAAAGTTACAATTTGATTTGCACCTTTAAATAGTTTGCTTTTTTGCAAAGTAGCATAAGGTGTTATAAAAAAATTATATTTCGGCCATTTTTTTTTTAAGATTCAAAATGTTAAATTTTTTCTAATCATTAAAAAAGAAGGTATATTTTTCTTGCTTTGCTTACGCAAAAAAAGATGTCAAAAGTAGCCCTGAATTAGTTCTGAAAAATGGTTTACGGGTGAAGATATGATCTTCAAACCATACGTAACAGATTCATTGAAAAAAGTTTTGCATGTTTCAGAATTCGATGATAAAAAATGTTGATATTGTTTTTCACACTTCCCAGTCTGAAAAATATCATTCAAGGAAAAAACATCCGAATGGGGATTCAAAAACTTGGAGATCCGAGATTGTAAGAAAATCTGAAGTATGCGTGAATTATAGCGGTCTTTGGATTTTGTGTACCACTGCAATAGTTTCGGCCGTCACAAGCGCCTACTCGAAACATTTCTTTTTAATTACTTGGAATGATTGTACTATATTGCTATTGTACTGCGATCGCAAAATAGCATATTGTCTGAGCCCCATTTATGGTAAGAATGAATATTGAAATGCCGTCAAAATTGCATTACTGTGACATTACTGTGAACGCTAGATACACACATTAAAATGGCACCATGACGGTACAATTTATTTCGAGTGAGCAAGAGCGTTGAAGCTTCTCCCTCCGGCCACTGAGTGGCACAGAACCTAGTCTGTTCCCGAGCGCGCATCATCCGCCTGGAGTGCATATACTCTCAGAGCTGAAGTATATCGTGACCGTCCGAAAAGATGGTCTTATAAACATTTTTGAAACTGCCATGGGCTACAACGCTGTTAAGAATGAACAGTGATGCCTAAGCAACTTGAAAGGTAGTATATCGATACCTTTTGAATTGCAGTTTACCATTTTGGACGTTCTCGATATGTCGAAGAGTTTTGGTCCAAGAAAATCGGTAAATACACTGTTACGAAGATCAGATAAGTTTTACTAGAATACAAAGTTCCTACACATAGTGAATAAATAAACTTGTTGATTGTTTCATTTTAATGTACAAATTGGATATTCTCTTATTTCAATTGAATTATTTTAGGTAACAATTTTACTACAGGCAAATGAATAATCTTACAAATATTTGATTAGTCGATAATTATACTGATTTGCGGTTGCACAGTGTCACCATCGTTTGGTTAGGTTCCAACTGTTCCATGTGTTACTCAAGCAGAACGTTACGTGATGTTGAATCCTAACGCAAAAATGCCGTTGAAACAAAACGCTACAATGCTGTTTAACCTAACGCTAGGATGCTGTCACAACCAAACGCTAGGATACCGTTTGAACGGCAGCACTGAGTGACGTCATCTTTGCATCGATGGTGCGTCATTCGATAACGCTACTCACTAACCCAAAAGAAAGATGAAAATAGCGAAGTAGAAATCTACGTTATTTTCGTTACAACGTGAACGACACGCGGAAGTGCTAACGTGTTCCTGGCGGTTTCCTAACGTAATGTGGCTATCAGGGAGGTTATAAAGATCGCGGTCAGTTTTAACTTTTGATTAAAGTGAGTTTTATATATATGGAAGAGTGATAGTGCAAAAATAAAGTTTAAATCAATAAATAAACTTTTGAACAGTGTCTAAATAATTATTTTTTTTATTAACTCTAGCCCCAACGATCCATTTTTCCAAACGTAAACTCTAGAACGGAGTCGAAAACGGTGCCTCTTCTCTTTTATCATAAAATGTTCCTTGAATGCAATAATAAAGTTTATTTAGAAACCGTTCTCTTTGTTTTTTTTTTTTTATAATTAAGAGAATGGTGTATGATAAACTCGTATTCGGTGAATATTTCATATCTTTGAACAGTCGTGAGGTTATAAAGATCGCGGTCAGTTTCAGTTTTGGTTAAAGTAGCTTTTATATATATAGATAGAAGAGTGATAGTGCAAAAATATAGATAGTGTAATTTAATAAATAAACTTTTGAACAGTACCTTAATAAATAAATTTTTTTTATTAACCCTAGCCCCAACAATTCATTTTTCCGAACGTAAACTCTAGAACGGAGTCGAAAACAGTGCTCCTCTCTTTTACCATAAAATGTCTCTTGCATGCAATAATAAAGTTTATTTGTAAACCATTCTCTTCATTTTTTATATAACTGAGAGAATGATGTATGATACCACCCTACATTTGAACCATCCTAGGTTTGAATTATATATGGTTTCAAACCACCTTAGAGTCGTAGAGACCTTAAATACATGAAAATTCTATTTGCACTTGCAACCCAAAACGGAATCAAGCAATGCGAAATAATTTTGAGCGAAAAGATATTTGATTTGAGAAAAAAATTTCATAAGTACTTCACCAATTTTTTTTTAATCTATTGCTCACGAGATATAATTCGTAATCAATAAACATATAAAAGAAAAACTCGCGTAGTACTTCGGCCAAAATTATTTTTTTCAATCAAACTTTAGCTCTCGAAATTTTGTACGTATACTTTTTTGTTTCAAAATCTCTTTTCGCTATGATTACTTATATTTAAAAACTTTCGGTGCATTCTGATGCTATTGGAGTATTTCTTCGGCATCATTCTTTACGGAATATTTTCCGATCCGTTGATCTGTTGGCGCGGATGCTTCGGTGCAATATTTAAAAAAAATTTGTTTACAAAATTAAAAAAAATTCAAGTTTTTACTTGTTCGTTGTTCTTTTATGCGTCGTATCTTCTCAGAACTACTATACGTTTTAAGTAATCTAATAATTTTATAAGTATTACGCGATACACCAGCTCAAAATTTGATTATGTATCCATTTTTAGCCGAAATCATTAAAAAATCGCTTGAGCGACCTCTAAAATTTTTATTCAGGATTCAATTCTTGAGAGAATCACTTTTTGATAAAATGTTACCATATTTTGCTGCAATGTCGAAAAAAATGTCAATTCTTTTGCATCACTCAGATACATACATAATATAGACATGTTTAATTGGCAAGCTATGAATTTCATACCCGAGTACGTACACAATATTGACATATTTAATAACAAGCTATGAATTCCATACAAAAAGTCGACAAATCCTAGCCAAAAACAGCATAAATGTTGTGAAAAAAGCTGAGACAAGTACATTTATGCCCCCCCACCCTTCCAAATAATCGTTCCAGTTAATCCCCCTCACCACCCAGCGCCAAAATACCGATTCCCATAAAAATTTACAAAAATCCGTCTAAGTCGTTCATGCAAAGATCTTCCCGCACAAAAATCCTATCTGAAAACCAACTCATCATACAAAGTTTTATGGGTATCCGCTCTCATTATCTTATCAAATTAAGTCAAATTATACAGAGATGATAATTTAATTCTCGTAAATGTTGTGAGTTCACAAAAAGTTGATAAATAAATAGAGATCTACTAAAGTAGATGTAGTCAAGTACGTGGGATTTTATTATGTTTATAAAATCTTCTATTATGTTCATATGCCATTTCTGTAATTAATGCTTTATTACAACGAATTATTATCCTATGACTTGGAACTACAAGGGCATTCAAAAAAAATACAGAATTGCATTAGCCTGCGTGAGCTTGAATGCTGCCACACTCTCATTTGTAATATTTGTAGTATAGTTTTATTGGTAACAAATTGATAAAAGTTTACTATCGTACGTAGATCGGATACGCACAGAGTACTTGTCCGGCCCGAAAATTTTTCATAAAATTTGTCACATAAGTTAACATTAATTTACCATACATTTTGACCTTAACTAGTAAAGTAAGCACAGATAATTGGGAACCACAATATGCGGATCGTTTTGTATCCCAAATTATCCTCCTTTCCTTTAACCAATTGTTATCGATGAATTGATGCTCGTGTGGAGCATATTTCACGTTATTACACGGCATGTTTATTCCGGTTTTGTAACATTCGGGGGAAAACTGGAGTTACAGAGCGTCTAAACGGTACTGTACACCCGGAATAAGTAATCCGGTACCATTTACACGTACTTTTACAACAGGTTTTACAAAACGGAATAAGCCTGCCATGTAAGAGCGGTCATCAATTGATTGCATTCTAAGGCGGGTAAGATTCGAATCTGCATCAGGAGATCCGAATGTTCGGAGTGGTTGAAAAATTTGCCGTGAACAAAAAAGCATATTTTTAGCTGACTAGTTGAAAAATGTTCAGGTTTGATAAGCAGATACTCTGTGCGTATCTGCTCTACGTACGATAGTAAATTTTTATCAATTTGTTACCAATAAAACTATTTTACAAATACTACAAATGAGAGTGTGGCAGAGTTCAAGCTCACGCAGGCTAATGTAATTCTGTATTTTTTTTTTTTTGAAAACACTTATAGTTCCAAGTCATAGGATAATAATTCGTTGTAATAAAGCATTAATTAGAGAAATGGCATATGAACATGGTTAGAGATTTTATAAACAATAAAATCCCACGTACTTGGCCATTTATACTTTAGTAGATCTCTATTTATTTATCAACTTTTTGTGAACTCACAACATTTACGAGAATGAAATTATCACCTCTATACAATTTGACTTAATTTGATAAGATAATGAGAGCTGATACCCATAAAACTTTGTATGATGAGTTGGTTTTTAGAAAGGATTTTTGTGCGGAGAGATCTTTGCATGAACGACTTTAGACGGGTTTTTGTAAATTTTTATGGGAATCGGTATTTTGGCGCTGAGTGGCGGGGGGGGGGGGGGGGGGATTAACTGGAACGACTATTGGGGGGGCGTAAATGTACTTGTCTCAGCTTTTTTCACAGCATTTATGCTGTTTTTGGCTAGGTCTTAATTAGTACGTTCACTTAGAACATTTGCGGCATACTTCGCACACCGTTGGTCGCGTGACTCGATGACAGATTGGGCGGTGTACCTTTTTTTATATAAACGTTGTTAATTTATTGGTTATTTAAATTGATTTTTCCTACTCAACGTACGAAACCGTTTTTCATTCAAATAATCGGGATAAATGAAATCATTAGCTACTTGAACATTGTCTAGTCTATACAAAGTTCATTCTTATAGGATACATTTAACGTAATAATATATTAGTTCGCATAATTGAAGTTCGCCACACGAATATATATGGTAGGTTTTTATACATAAATATACTACGGAAGATTTGCCGGTGGTGGATGCGAGTGGCTCACGGCCGGCTGGAGTGTAATAATAGACACAAACAAACTCATTTGGCCGGTTCGCCAACTACATTTGGCTCGACCATCGCCCACTGTGTTCCACACGATTCTTCTCGTGCACGTAGACTGACTGTTTTCCTCGCCATTTCCCGTCTACTTTTGTTCACTCACGCACATTTGTTAACATGCCATTTTGACGGGAAAAAATGGAAGAGAAAAAAATAATAACCGTGGATGTAAAATTTCTCATTATTCCATCAGTAGATTCATAATTATTCGAGCATTGGAGATTTTTGTTGGATTTTCAAAATACCGTAGTGTCTTTATAGAAAAATCGAATTCGTGGAAAATTGAATTTTCATTAATATATATATGAGGCATTCCACGTCATTTCACCTAGCCCGTGACCCCGACCATTTTCAATTTTCCTGATTTTTTTTGTAAATTAGTACCCCATGATTTTGGAAAATTTGGAAACGTTCTAACGCCGATAGCTCTTAAACTAATCGAGATATCGACGAATGTCAATGTATCGATTTTTTCATTTTTATTCATATTTTTCTAAAAAAGAATGAAAAAAAATATTCATTATCAATGTCAACGATTTCATTGCATTTGACGTAAAAAATATTTTTTTTAGAGACGATTGCAATTGTTTATTTTTTTCAAAAATTCTTCAAAATAGTATGACCAATAATATGATTTTTAGCGTGGGTCCAATCGTGGGCCCATTTTTCTTTCTATTTTTTCGGAATTTATATATATATTTTCAAATAAAGTGTATTTTTTTGTTACCAACGTAATTTTAATTGATGATGTTATCGATTTTATTATTTTTAGGCCTATTTTCATTGTAATCAAATTAAAACAAAAAAATGAACTTTTCGAAAATTAGTAATTTATGTAACAAGTGCGGAAAACGATGAATTACATCGCGTGTGAAGTTGCCGCATGAGCCAAAGGTTTATGATGCATATTCGCACGAATACGAGTACATGAACAAGAATACCCGTGGTCTTGAACCACTTGCAAGTGATATTGCATTTGTGTTTCCTCCTTAATCAGATGATTCTTGAATTTCTCTATTAAAACAACCCCTTGCTCCGCTGTATCATTTACAGCATTGATACTATTGAATTCAGTCTGGCAGTGTTTATTGGATTTGTCAGTGGCCCATAGCTTAACGTCCAAATAAAAAAACCAAGAGGTAAGTCGAATTGTTCGAATAAAACAGATGACTTTTTTGTGGCTAAATCATTAAGATTTTTAGACGCCAACGAATTAAAGAAAGCATTCTTGGTAACCGAAACCCATTTCGTATTTTTGCTGTGATTTACAGTCCTCTTTACTGATATTACGATTTTGGATTTCATTTCCAATGATATCGTATTATCACAGAGAGAAAATAGAAGAACCTCTCCGAATAAATATCACATATCAATTTCATTCTCGTAAACTACGTCCTTGAGAAATTGTAATTTCTAATTTGGAGCTTTCGCAGGACTGGGAGCGTTGGACCATGCTTTCAAAAGCAATCTATACTTTGGAAATATACAAGTTTGGCTAACAATTCAAGCTGACAGTAAAATAAAACCACCGGCTGCAGTAAATCGGTTGATTTTTGATACTTCCTTACATGAAAGCATCATGCAATGCCTCCAGTGCTCTGAAAGCTCCAAATCAGAACTTGTCATTTCTCAAGGACTAAGATTAATAGAATGAAACTGCTAGAGAAATATCGAATGCAGCAGCTGCTAAATTACACGGTCATCGGTGGTATTTATCCGGAGACGTCTTTCCGATTATCTATCTTTGATAACACGATTTCATTGGAAGTGATATCCAAGATCGTAGAACCAGCGAAGAGGACTGAAAACACAGCAAAAATACGCAACGGGTTACGGTGACCAAGAATGCTTTTAATTCTTATTTGGGTAATTTGTTTTGTTTGAACAATTCGACTTACTTCTTGATTGTTTTTTATTTGGACGTTAAGCAATGGGCCATCGACGAATACAATAAACACTGCCAGACTTTATGTAACAGTATGCATGTCGTAAACGATACAGCGGAGCGAGGGGTTGCTTGAGTAGAGAAATTCCGGAATCATCTGATTAAGGACGAAACATAAATTCAATATCTCTTGCAAGTGGTTTAAGACCATAAAAAAGACACCCGTCTTATGCTGAAAAAAAAATTTGTCATCGGTACCCGAAAAAGAGATCTCATCTATTGTTGCGCACCGGCAATTATCGTATCTAAAAAAAAATTGTTTGAAAAAAATGGATTTTTTTATTTGCAATGGTTCCACTGTTGTTTTTTCTTCAATTTCAAATCAAATTGGATTTGCTGCTTCAATATCTAATGAAAATCATGGTTTTTCGTCTTTAATTGCAAAAAATATATATATAAAAGTCGCATGCGCAACCTTTTCATTTTTATCTACCAATCTCCTTCTTTTGCGAGGTTTTTTGTTTTATCATAAACTATCTTTTTAACAAATATTTTCGAGAAAAAAAAGATATCGATTTTTTTTGGCCACCTTAATATATACACTACCGGCGAAAAGTTTCCGGATAAAATTACGAAAATATCTCGGAGCCATATTTGATGCCATGTCGCTCGCAGTGTACATAAACAAATTTAGTGAACAGCATTTGAAAGGAGAGGAATCCAGCTTCATCGCGGTCTTTCTGGGAATTTTCTATGATATTTTTTACATCCGGTACGTTATTTAGGACATGAACGATTTTCGCCTTTTCATTCTACATCTACAAATGGACCACGTTTTTAGCACGATTTTTTTAAATGAGTTCCTGCAACCAAAATCTCAAAAAGGGCAGCTTGAGCTTCAATTTCGTTTTTTAAAAAATTTGGTGCGATCTTTTTTTGCATTGTAACTCCGTTTTTAGCGAAAAAAGACCGAATCTAGAAAATGCCGCGTAACACGAGCTATTATATCGCGACTATATCGGGACTAAAAATGCGTTGTGAAATATTTCTTTGAGAACTGTTCAAATGAATTCAAATTTCGTAATTAACCGTCAAAACTTATAAAATTATTAGATTACTTGAAACATACAGTCGTTCTGAGAAGATACGACGTATAAAAGAACCACGAACAAATAAGAACTATTTTTTTTTTCAATTTTGCAAAAAAAAACATTGTTCAAAAAATATTTCACCGAAATATATATGCTAACAGAAATAAAATGCGCTAAAAGTTTTAAAATTGAATAAAAAATGGAAATGAATCAAAATTTTCGGAGCAAAAGAAAGTATATGAAGTAAACGTCGAATCGAAGAACAAAATTTGTTTGGGAAAACAATTTCGGAGAAAAATATTCTATAAAAAATGACACCAAAAGGCACTTCAATAGCATCAAAATGTACGGACAGTTTTTAAATAAAATAAATTCAAACAAAAGGATATTTCGAAACAAACAAAAATATACGCACAAAATATCGAGAGCAAAAGTTTGAAAATAGCAAAAATCTCCACCCGGGAGAAAAAAAAACGGACAAGTACATTGGTGGTCCCTCGTTTTCCTATGATATCACGAAAAATCGTACAAAATATCCAAAACTCCACTGAAAGCAATTTTAAAAAGTGTTTACCTATTTTTTCATTTCGAAATCACAATAAATTTTACCTTGAATTTGTTTCCATAGAAAAAAACAGTAGTTGAATCATTAAAAAATTAGCGTAATGAAGATGAGAAAAATATTTCTCATAATTGGTACGTAAAAAGTATTAATAGTCGAGAAAAAAAAGGTTACTGTCTAAGTTATGTGCAGCAGTAAAATTCATGATATAAATACACGGACAAGTATTCCTTTGGTGATACAGAAGATATCAACATCGACGTACTAAGAATACTTAACAAAGTTGTTAAATTATAAATATTATAAATTGTCAGTGTTATAAAATTATGTTTAAATACATGTTAAGAGTATTTGTCTGGCCCATAATTTTTTATTAAAATTGCTAATTCAAGTAAAAATCAAATTAGAGGTGGAGTCATGTGTTGTATTTCAGCAGCAGCAACTTGCGAGAAAATCAATTCTTCTCCGAATTTCAGGATACCCTTGTATCATGCACAACATTTGACGTCGATGCATTCAGAATGAAATCCTGTTTATAATCGTCATAAAATTACACTAACATAAGACTCAGGCAGTTATGAAATTTCTCAAGATGCGATACAGTATAACATTGCCAGCAATGAAGCGTGCCATATTATTGAAAACTTATATTGCCAGCAATGAAAGTGATCATACTTCGAAAATCTACTATTTATTGGTAGAAGATTTAAGTAACCACTGGTAAATGGTCAAACGATCAATACAGGCTATGAATGCATCGTCATATTTGAATACAAGGTTTTAACATCACGCAAATTCCATACAAAATAATCTAGATTCGTTCGTTTCATTTTAACGCTCTTGGCCTCTAACCATCAAGATAACCCTTTGTGTTTTGAAATGGAGAATTAAAAATGTTATGCGGGAATTAATCATAAGAAAATTGAAATTAAACAAGAGGAAACCGACAATGAAAAAGTGCGTAATTATGACCCTTCAATTTTGAGAGAGACCCTTGATTTTTACTTGAATTAGCAATTTTAATAAAAAGTTATGGGCCGGACAAGTATCTTAACATGTATTTAAACATAATTTTATAACATTTACAATTTATAATATTTATAATTTAACAATTTTGTTAAGTATTCTTAGTACGTTGATGTTGATATCTTCTGTATCACCAAAGGAATACTTGTCCGAGTATTTATATCATAAATTTTACTGCTGCACGTAACTTAGACAGTAACCTTTTTTTTCTAGACTATTAATACTTCTTACATACCAATTATAAGTAGTATTTTTCTCATCTTCATTACGCTAATTTTTTAATGATTCAACTACTGTTTATTCTGTGGAAACAAATTCAAGGTAAAATTTATCGTAATTTCGGAATGAAGAAATAGGTATAGACTTTTTAAAATTGCTTTCAGTGGAGTTTTGGATCTTTTGTACGATTTTTCATGATATCATAGGAAAACGAGGGACCACCAATGTATTGGTCCGGGTTTTTTTCCCCCGGGAGGGGATTTTTGCTATTTGATTTTTGCTATTTTGCTATTTATATCAGTGACAGGAATCAGTACTATTCACTCTTCTAATTCGACATAAGGGGTCTCCCTAATTAGACGGGCATAAAAAATACTATTTTCACGAATTTTTTTGACCGGTATAAATTATAAATATGGATATAAAAAGTGTTAGGCCTAAAAAATATACTTTTAAAATACACAAAAAATTTTTTTTCATATTTATTTCACTCAGTTTTTGTACACAAAAATGGGGGAGAAGACAGGTCCAAAAAAAAAGATGGGTGTGCGCCGTTGATGAAATCTCTGGAATAGATGATCTGGGGGGAAAAAAATGGTTTTAGATTCATTAGGTAAATGGCTGTAGCGCATATCATACGATTTCTGATTTTTTCAAAAATCACAAAACGGCGGCCATTTTTTCAAAAACTACGAAAAATCACGTTTTTTTCATCGTTTTTTGAAAAAAAAGAAATAGTTACATTCAAAATTTCAAAATTCGTATGATATGCGCTATAGCTATAGTCATAAAGAACATGTGGTAAAATTTTGGTGAGGGTCAGTTGAATAGTTTCGGAGATTTTATCAACAAGCCGTCCAAAAACGTAATTTTGAGAAAAACGCGTTTAAAGTTTTCTTTAACGAAAAATCGTGAAAAAATCTTATTTACGTCTAATCAGCGATGCCTGCACCATACATTATGCCGTCAGTTTCTTCATAGTGCCCATTCTTATCCAAAATAGTCTGCCTTCGTTTCGTTCTGGCTTCCTTAGAGGCATCGCTGCTGCGGCGGTTCGCAGCTTGTATACGTATTCTGTCACGGTCAGCGACGAACTGCACGGCGGTCGGGCCGATTTTGACGCCCATTACTTCCAAGATTTTTAATACTGGCTGTAATCCCTCGTTAAAAATACAAGAAGCTGTTCGACACGCTATTTGAACAATTTTTTTTCTGCTAAATATGTGTTTGGGAGCCATTGACCAGACGCAGTTGTTGAAAGATTCGTTATTATTCTGCGTGTTTCGGCCGAGGTATCTTTCAAGTAGTTCTTGTGTTGTCAAATCATCGTAGATCGGTTTTAAAACTTCTTGAACATCTTCAGCAAGAGCAGGAGGATGTTTGAACTTATGAACAGAATTATTTTTTACAGCTTTCTTGTATTTACACCAGGTTTCAGAACAGTACGAATGCTGTGGATTGCTCAGTTGAAATCTTATGATAAAATCCTGCCCAGATCTCCTTGCGCATTTCTTCCACGGAATCGGAATGTCTTGGAATTGCTAAACCATAGTTTTTTGACAGTTCTTTCATTAATTTGATCGTTAAATCCTGAGTTTTCACAACCGGAACTTTTTTAACGACGGTTTTTTTCTTTTTCGCGACATCTGTTCGTGCTGCACTTTTTTTCGCTGGGATTTTTTTCTCGTCCTTCTTTGCAGCTTTTCGCGCCTGTGTAAGATTTTTTTTAGCTTCACTAGCACGCTTGAAAATTCTTTTTGCAACGTGTAAGACGCACTCTAACTTTTTTACGATAAAATCGTCGCCATATGGTTGTGTATTGAGCAGGATTTTGAAAGTTTTCGTGTCAAAAGTACCCTCAAAAGTACATGTAGACTGCTAGGATCATCATAAAATTTTAGTATGCTACTTTTAAATATGTATACTTTCGAAAAATGCAATAAAAAACAAATCGATTTTTTGAAAATTCTAATTAGGGTAGACCCCATAAGGGAATGGGACAGATTTCCCACCATAAATTTATTGTTGTTGGGGTTATTTGAATATAGGAACGTTTCATTCCTGTGATAACGAACAAAGTTATAATGTTTTCGAAAGAGTTAACTACAGGCTTAAGGTATTATCGAGATATTAGTTATTCGTTAATAGGGTTTTCCCTTAATAGGGAAATTCCCAATCTGTAAATTTTTTCTCTATTAGCAAGCCAATAAAATTTTGTTGGCTGATATATCTATTAGCAAGCCAATAAAATTTTGTTAGCTTCGCCCTCCTGGATTCAAACTCAAATACGTCAGAACCTGGACGCCTGAGAAATGAATTGTTGAAAACAAATTAGTTTTCCAAAAACTAATTGAATTCACAAACTTTTTGAGCGCGATTTCAAGGCAGACAAATTTTTTCTGTCGATTTTATGGCTATAAATTCGTTTTCATCGAATAAACATATTTGAATAGCAGTAACTTCTGTACATTATGTTGTATTTTTTTAATTATTTTTTATGTTGTACTTTTAATAAATGAAACATGAAAAATACAATTTTAAGTAATTGTATAGAAACAGAAAACATATCGAATCCACTGTGAAAAAAGTTTATGCGTTCCTGTAGTCTTATTTTTATTAACAACGAGGTGAAAACATGATTTTTGTAAATACCATTTATAATGGAAACTTACAGCTATTTTAATATTCTCATTGAATATAGTGACAGGTTCAGATAGTATGTTAGCTGTAAAAAAAGTTGAGACAAGTACATTTACTCCCCCCAAATAGTTTGTCCGGTAACAAATCTCAGTTTCGACACAAAACCTTCACTAAAAATTATAAAAGAGATTTTCTCCCAAGAAAACCAACCTTGCAAAAATTTTCTGATTCATATCAAATCTCTCAAAAAATGATAGGAGAACCCCACAAAAATTTGCGTTTGAAATCTTTTTTGTATCAAAATGTTTTCTCATAATTATTTTTTATTCTTATTCTTGTTGGGTAGAACAATTGTATTTTCAATTCGTTGAAAGTGTTTTTATTAGATTTTAATAGGTTTTAATGTATTTGACTATTAATGTTTTTATCATTTTTATTTATTTAATAACTTTTTGTGAAATTTAGACTTAATTTTTGGGCAGGTTTGAATTGGCATCTTTTGTGAAATTTTGATTTGATTGATAAATTTTGGAGAGGCTCTTATAACTTTCTGTGAGTTTCTAATTTATTGAGAAAATTTTTGTGGGGTTCTCCTATCATTTTTTAAGAGATTTGATATGAATCAGAGAATTTTTGCAAGGTTGGTTTTCTTGGGAGAAAATCTCTTTTATAATTTTTAGTGAAGGTTTTGTGTCGAAACTGAGATTTGTTACCGGACAAACTATTTGGGGGGAGTAAATGTACTTGTCTCAACTTTTTTTACAGCATTTATGCTGTTTTTTTGCGGGGATTTGTTGACTTTTTGTATGGAATTCATACCTTGTCAATTAAATATGTCTATATTGTGTACGTACTTGGGTGATACAAAAAAATCAGCATTTTTTCGGTGTTGCAGCAAAATATAATAATCTTTTATCAAAAAGTGATTCTATCAAGAATTCGATCCTTAATAACAATTTTAAAGGCCGGTCTAGCGATTTTTTTCTGATTTCGGCTAACTAAAAATGGATACATGATCGAATTTCGAGCTACTATATCGCTATTATATCGGGACTAAAAATGCATTGTGAAATAGTTCTCTAAGAAGTGTTCAAGTGAATTCAAACTTCGTAATTAACCGTCAGAACTATACAATTATTAGATTACTTAAAAACTTGTAGTAGGCCTGAAAAGATATGACATATAAAAGAACCACGAACAAATAAGAATTCATTTTTTTTTATTTTGTAAAAAAAAATTGTTCAAAAAAATATTAGACCGAAATATACATACCAACAGAAATAAAATGCACTAAGTTTTCGAATTTAATAAAAAATCTAAATAAAACAAAATTCTCGGAGCAAAATAAAGTATGTAAATTATACATCGAACTAAAAAAAAAATTGTTAGGAAAAAAAAATCCGTATCGAAAAATATTCCATAAATAATTACACCAAAAAATACTTCAATAGCATCAAAATGCACTTAAAGTTTTTGAATAAAAGAAATCAAAACGAAACGATATTTTGAAACAAAAAAGGTATGTGCACAGAATATCGAGAGCAAACGTTCGATTAGAAAAAAGAATTTCGGCAGAAGTACTACACCAGTTTTTTTATAACGTTTATTGATTACGAATTTTAGATCATTGGCAATTGGTGAAAAAAAAGAAATTATTGATATGAAATTCTTTTCTTTTAGCTCAAAATGGTTTCGCATCACTTGCTTCCGTTTTGGGCTGGTCTCATTCTGATTGTTTTTTTCATTTCAAAACTTCAGGTGCATTTTATTTCTATTAGAATATTTCTTCATATACTTAATCTCTTTTTGAATTTGCGAAACAATCAAATTTATGCTGACAAAGTTACCGACTAAAAAAATTTGGATGGAAAAAGAAATTTTCGACCGAAGTACATAGCGAGGTTATGACAAAGTTTATCAATTATGCATAGCACATTGTGTACATTTAGTAATAAAAAATGAGCGAACTACTTTAAGCCAATTTTTTTCCAATAAAAATTATTTTTTTTATTTAAAAATTATTATACAGTTTTTTCGATTATAATTTATATAATGTGCCTAATTCAATTCAATTTGCTTAATTCATTCATGGTTACAAACTTGCCAAGTACTTCGGCCAAAATTTTTTTTTCAATCTAATTTTCTTCTTTTAAAATTTTTTGTTGTATCCGAATTTGTTTCATACCAATTTTTTATTCTTGTTCTTTTTGCGTAGAACAACTGCACTGTAGCACATCCATATTTTTAATTAATTGGAAGATTTTTTATAGGAAGTTAATAGGCTTTAATGTTTTTACTATTAATGCTTTTATAGTTTTAATTTATTTTTGTAAAGTTTAGACTTCATTTTTGATCGAATTTGAATTAGCATCTTTTGTGAGATTATGATTTGATTGGTAAATTTTTGTGAGGTTGTCTTATAACTTTTTGTAAGTTTCTAATTTATTGAGCAAATTTTTGTGGGGTTCTATAATTTTTTGAGAGATTTAATGTGAATGAGAGAATTTTTGCAAGGTTAGTTTTTTTGGGAGGAAATCTCTTTTATAACTTTTGTTAGGGTTCACGTTCAGAAGGAGATTTTTTACCGGAACAACTATTTGGGGGGAGTAAATGTACTTGTCTCAACTTTTTTTACAGCATATATGCTGTTTTTTGCGAGGATTTGTTGACTTTTTTGTATGAAATTCATAGCTTGCCAATTAAACATGCCTATATTGTGTACGTATCTGAATGATATAAAAGAATTAACATTTTTTTCGGTATTGCAGCAAAATATGATAACATTTTATCAAAAAGTGATTCTCTCAAGAATTGGATCCTGAATAAAAATTTTAAAGGTCGCTCAAGCGATTTTTTAATTGTTTCTGCTAAAAATGGATACATCATCGAATTTCGAGCTGGTGTATCGCGACTATATTCGGACTAAAAATGCAATGTGACATATTGATCTAAGAAGTGTTCAAATGAATTCAATCTTCGTAATTAACCGTCAATACTTATAAAATTATTGGATTACTTAATACGTACAGTAGTTCTGAGAAGATACGATGCATAAAAGAACAACGAAGAAGTAAAAACTGGATTTTTTTAATTTTGTAAAAAAAAAAATCAAAAGATATTACACCGAAACATGCGTGCCAACAGATCAACGGATCGGAAAATATTCCATAAAAAATGATACCGAAGAAATACTCCAATAGCATCAGAATGCACCGAAAGTTTTTAAATAAAAGTACTCATAACGAAATGAGATTTTGAAACAAAAAAGTATGCGCACGGAATTTCGAGAGCAATCGTTTGATTGGAAACAAGAATTTTGGCCGAACTACTACGCGAATTTTTCTTTTATAACGTTTATTGATCACGAATTATATCTTATGAGCAATAGGTAAAAAAAAATTGGTGAAGTACTTATGATTTTTTTTCTTTCTCAAATCAAATATCTTTTCGCTCAAAATTATTTCGCATCACTTGATTCCGTTTTGGGTTGCAAGTGCAAATAGTATTTTCATATATTTAAGGTCTCTACCACTCTAGGGTGATTCAAAACCATATATAATTCAAACCTAGGGTGGTATCATACACCATTCTCTCAGTTATATAAAAACGAAGAGAGTAGTTTTCAAATAAACGTTATTATTGCATGCAAGGGACATTTTTTGGCAAAAGAGAACAGGGAAGAGGCACCGTTTTCGACTCCATTCTAGAGTTTACGTTCAGAAAAATGGATCGTTGGGGCTAGGGTTAATAAAAAAATTATGTATTTAGGCACTATGCAAAAGTTTACTTATTGAATTACACTTTATTTTTGCAGTATCACTCTTCTATCTATATATATAAAAGTCACTTTAACCAAAAGTTGAAACTGACCCCGATCTTTATAACCTCACGACAAAGATATTAAATAATCATCGAATACGAGTTTATCATACACCATTCTCTTAGTTATAAAAAATAAAAACGGAGAATGGTTTTTAAATAAACTTTATTATTGCATTCGAGGAACATTTTATGGTAAAAGAGAAAAGGTATCGTTTTCGACTCCATTGTAGAGTTAGATGTGGGAAATAAAAATTACAGGCTTAAAAATAATAAAAAATACATATTTGTTCAAGCACTGTTCGAAAGATGATTGAAATGAATTGCACTTTATTATTGTCGCACTATCACTTTCTTATTATAATAAAAGTCACTGTAACCAAAAGTCGATCGAAACTAACCGCGATCTTTATAACCTCATGACTGTTCAAAAATATAGTACGGTTGTCGGTTAGCTGTCATATCCAGCGATTGTTTGAATATTACCAGAGTTTCACCAATATCACTAGTGTCACTAGACAATGACTGCGAAAAAGACAGTTGCGCATTAAAATGTGTGCGAAAAAATGCTCAATTTTTCGGCACAACGAAAAAAAAACATTAATATTTTTAATACTATTTAAGCTACGAGGTTCTAATCAGTAGCGATCGAAAGAGAAAAAAAAATAAAAAATATGTGAACTTAAATGAACCTTCAAAATGCTGTAATTTAGTTTATATTAAAGAAACAATTTTCGAGAACAAGTAGAATCACGGTCTTTCTGGTAAAAGTGTCTTGTGCGACTCGCTTCGTAAATGTACTTGTCTCGAGTCGCTACCGCGACTCTTAATGGGTATTTTAAAACAAATTATTCAACAAAGCAAACAAACTTAGAGTAGGATCATGCCAATGAGTTTGGTTGCATCAGTTGCATTATCTTCATGTCAATTTTGATAAAATCAAAGCCAGAGTGGCTGTAGAAGAAATCTTTCTAAATCATAATTTTTCAATTTATAATGCCACAATCGCAGCCAAACTTGGAAATACACAAGACATCTGTCGCTTCTCAAAGCTTCTAAAGTTTTTTAGTATCCGATGCATTCCAAATGATAAAAATTTTGATACTTCAGGAAAAAGAGCACCCGAAGATTTTATGAAACACCTTTTCAAATTTATTGTGCCACAACTCATGCAGAAAAGTAAAAAAACATACCGCACATTGCGCTCAACAAAATTCAAAATTTTTGGATGTATCCATTGCGTTCTGAATTTTCATTTCATCCAGAAATGAGCAACCAAAGACATTTTGTAACAAATTTTTCAATTCATAATGCCACATTCAGAGCCAAGGTGTTCACACATATCGCTTCACAGAATTTTCAAAGCTTGTAGGTATCCATTGCAATCTGATGATACAAATTTTGATAAAATCAGAAAAAGAAGATCGGAAGACTTTCCGAGACCGCTTTTCAAAATTTATTGTGCCATAATCAAAATGGTAAAGTGAAAACAATCTGGCGGCCCGCGGGCTCAACAATATTTAAAAATTTTGGATATATCCATAGTATTTCGAAGACAGCAGTTTTGATCCCATCCAGGAATAAACGAATGAAGATTTTTTATAACGAATTTTTCAATTCATAATGACATATTCGAAGCAAAAAGTGAGGATGCTTGCCACACGCATCGCTTCACAGAATTTTCAAAGCTTGTAGGTATCTGTTGCAATCAAATGATACAAATTTTAATAAAATCAGAAAAAGAACATCGGAAGACTTTCTGAAACCACTTTTCAAAATTTATTATGCCACAACTAAAGCGATAAAATGAAAGAATCTAGTGGACAAAATTTATCAATCCATCAAAATTTAGAAATTTTGGATGTATCCATAGTGTTCCGGAGATGGCAATTTTGATCCCATCCAGCAACAAGCGAATGGAGACTTTTTGTCACAAATTTTTCAATTCATATTACTACAGTCAGAGACAAAAAGTAGGAATACTTAGCACACATGTCGCTTTATAAAGTTTTCGATGTTTGTAGGTATCCGTTGCATTTTAATGACAGAAATTCTGGTACTATCGAAAAGAAAGCACCCGAAGACTTTCTGAAACAACTTGTGGAATTTATTATCACAAAACCAATTTTTTATGTATCTATTGCGATTCAAAGACAGAAATTTTGATCCCATCCCAAATCGAGGGACAAAAGACTTTTTGTAATAAACTTTTCAATCCATAATACCACAATCAGAGACAAAAAGTTGAAATACTTGGCACACATTTAACTTTACTAAATTTTCAAAGTTTATAGGTATTCGTTGCATTTAAGTGACACAAATTTTGATGCCATCAGAAAAAGTATATCCAAAGTCTTCTTGAAACAACTTTTCGCATTCATAACGTTACAACCAAAGCAGAAAATTAATGAAAAACTTAGCATTCATTGGGCCCAACAAAATTTTTCAATGTTTGAATGTATCCATTGCGTCACGGAGACAGAAATTTTGATCCCATGCAGAAATGAGCAGCCAGACTGTAACAAATTTTTAAATTCATGTTGCCACAGTCAAAGTGAAGAACTAGAAATACACATATTTGGTATGGAACCATTGCATACCAATGGGCCAAAAAAAAGTGACCGTAGGGCAAACCTGAAATAAATGGGAAAAATAGGACAATTTTTTAAAATAACCATTCCACAACAAATTTAGTGTGTACACATTTTATTTTACTTAAAATTTCGATAGTTGATTTGAATTCATCAACATAATATTTGCGTGCTATTTCCTCATAGAGGAATAAAATTTAAGATTGGAAAAAAAAATTCGGGGATATAGGTTATCGGACCTATTTTTGTTGCTGGGTATCAAAATACTTATAAATGTTATTGGCAGACATATAACTTTATCGTATAAATTCAATACTGAACCCTTTTTTTCCGCTGAATTCCGACATAACTTTTTTTCTTAATTTATCAATGTCATTACGCATTTCGTTATTTATTAACACTCAGACAGACTAGCGGTTCAGGTTATGTTTTTTATCGCAAATCCTATAAAAACATGAGTTATTATAATAAAAATTATTTTTAACGAACGAAAATACTTTCACCGGTATTATGGGATGGTATATTCAATGAACTATAAAGTTTAACATTTTACAACTTTATCTAAATGGCTCGTAAGTCCGACACATCGGGTTTCAAAACTTCGCTCGCACGTTCCGATGTACAGAATGGATAAATCAAATCAGAGACTTGATCACACAACCACTTTTAATAAACTAAAGTTTATTATTTTGCACTGAACTATGCGATGAACGTTTTTACTTATTGTCTTTTTCCCGCACTTCGTAAAGTCAAAACTCCGTTTTTTCATGACCATCATAACTGACAGACTCACGCTACAGATATATAAAATAACGTGGATTCGGTAGCAACCAATCATAGAGCTGGAAGGCAACAAATCGTCCTTGCTTGTGTTGGTGCACGCGCATATACAGACACGACGAATACATCGATGTGTTAGAGATTTTAGCATAATCTTGAGCCTGTGCAAAGTTTTTTCTCAGCAATTACGCCACTGATCATGCTGATTTTAGGCTCAATCGAAGGAGAATCTCTCTATTAATCTCTAGTTCAATTTTCAAAATATTTAACGGCTCCTGAACTCCATAATTCGACAAAATGGCATGCCAATTTTACCCCCACCACCGCGAATCGCTTTATTCAGAGAAAGTATAGACTTGGCGAGCCTCGGGACAGCAGATGACAGAGCTGCCAATGTACTTGTCCCGAGACTCTACCGAGTCTCTTGATGAAAGGACCAATTGTTGAAATGTTCGAATGCGCCACAACGAATATTCTGTTCAAATCCTGCCGCACTTAGCGCGTTTAAAGTACGTCGCGCAAGTTATTTCGTAGCTTTAATGTAATTGGCCCAGGAATTTTCTCATCGCTCATTGGTTGGAACAAGAATTCTCGCACCGGGGATTGGTGATCATGGGGGCCATGTAGCCTGTGTCTGTAGCGGTCAGTACGCATATACAGATACGTCAAGTTCCTAAATGTGTTAGTAACTTTTGCATAATCTCAAGCCTGTGCAAAGTTTTTTCTCAGGAATTACGCCACGAATCATGCTGATTTTGGGCTCATTCGAAAGACAATTTGTTCATTGATCTCCAGTTCAATTTTCAAGGCCTCAAATGACTCATGAGCTTCGTAAATAAACGAAATGACATGCCGATTTTGCCCCCACCACCGCGAAAAGTTTTATTAGGAGAAAATATAGTCTCGGCGAGCCTCGGGCCAGCAGACGACAGAGCTGTCAATGTACTTGTCCCGAGACTCTACCGAGTCTCTTGATTGGAAAAAAGAATTTTAGCCGAAGTGCTACGCGAGTTTTCTTATAATCATGTAATGGTCGAGTTTGTCGATACGCCAGAGAGTGTGCGGAACGGTCCAGTGGCGATGAGAGAAAATTAAGGTGAGCCGAGTGGGCTCGATCTTGGGATCCTCGGAGTCCGAGTCGGGAGCGCTAACCACTGCGCTACGGCCACCTATATTCTCTCTATTGCGAATCGTCTATTTAGATGGAATACCGGACCGTTGCAATCACGAATTTTATATCATGAGCAATTGGTAAAAAAAAATTGTTGAAGTACTTATCAAATTCTTTTTTTTTCGAATCAAATATCTTGTAGCCCAAAATTGTTTCGCATCACTTGATTCCGTTTTGGGATCATTTCATTCCGATTGTTTTTTTCAATTCAAAACTTTAAGTACATTTTATTTCTATTGGGATATTTCTTCATGTACTTATTCTCTTTTTGAATTTGCCAAACAAACAAATTTATGCTAACAAAGTTACCCACTAAAAAAAATTGGATAAAAAAGAAGTTTCGACGGAAGTACATAGCGAGATTATGACGTTTATTAATGATGCATAGTACATTATGTGCATTCAGAAATAATAAATGAGCTAACTACTTTAAGCCAATTTTTTTCCAATCAAAATTATTGTTGCACTGTTATAGTGTGATGAAACGATACACAGAGGTAGGCTGAAGGTGTTTATATTTATTCGGCATCCATACGACTGACTGTTCGTCATGGTTGTATAATAATACATACTTATATCTATCGTCACTTCATTACACTCCCTCACCATAATTTCTTTTTATATCCTTTTCCCTCCAACAAACTCTTACACTACTTATTTTATCATTATTAACATCTTTTTTTCTACATCGAAGACGTTCCGATCGCCGCTGCATCGGAGTTTGTGACAGATCGCTTTGTACATTAGACATTGTTTGTTTTAATAATCTGAACCCTCTTCTTCGACTAAGTAAATTACTGCTGATATCTTTTCTCAAAATTCTGCTTGTACCCATATTTGTAACCTTGTACGATAATCTTTGACTAAAACCTATTCTTTAGGTGCAAACTTTTTCTGCTGCTTTCCTCCTTTATTCTGGATTTGTTTTTGCATTTGCCTCTAGACTCGATATTTTACATTTACTTTGAGTAAGTCTAGTTTTATCTGAAAATCGTACTGCAACATTAAACTGGCAGGGGCGACACCTGTTGTACTATATGGTGTTACTCGATACTGCTGAACGAACGTTAGCACCGTGTCTTCAGCTGTGCTTCCCGATCAGGCCGACCATTTTACGCCACGCTTAAAACTTTTAACTGTGCTTTCCGCTAATCCATTGCTTTCGGAATGCTACGATGGTGAAAAAGTGTGGCGTATGCCATTTCGCTTTTAATAATTTTGAAAAATATCGCTCGTAAATTGTCTACCGTTATCCGTATACAGCTGCTTTGGCAATCGAAATCTCGCAAACGCTTCCTAAAACACCGAATAGTATTCTCTGCATCTGTTTTTCGTAGAATCTACACTTCCACCTATTTCGAGTGCGCGTCGGTTACAATGAGATGCATTGTATTGAATAAAGGCCCCACAAGATCTGCATGCATTCGCTCGCACGATTTATCTGGCCACGGCCACGTTTGTAAGACAGTTTTCGGTAGGTTGTCTCTAATTGTGCAACAGGCATCACATGATTTTGCCATGAGCTCTAGATCTGCATCCATGTTTAGCGACCATACTTTTCATTGACGTCACCCCCATGTGGCTTTGATGTACTTCTTGTAATATCGCCGGTTGCAACGTTGCTGGGACTATAACTCGATGCCCCCATAGTAAACATCCATTTATTACATGTAATTCGTCTTTCCGTGCATAGTACATTTTTTCTTTTGGTTCTATTTTTGTTTTGTCGTTCAGCCACCCTATTTGCGTGTACAGTATTATTTTTCTTATCCTTGGATCTTTACGCGATTCATCTCTTATTATTTTCCAGTCAATAGTCATCTCTGTGAGTAATTTGTATATTTAATTGCCTCTAGTTCGGGTGCCGGGTTTCTTTTTTCTGTTGTAAAAGGAAACCGCGATAGCGCATCGGTGGTTCCATTCTGTTTCGATATGATGTACTCGATTGTATACGTAAACGCTGACAAAAAAACACCCAACGTTGGAGTCGTGAAGTTGCGATTACCGTGATTAGCTTTTCAGGTCCAAAGATATGAGTCAATGACTTGTAATCCATTTTTAATATAAACTGACGTCCATACATATATATGTAGAATTGTGTTACCATGAAAATGATTGCGCCTGCTTCCCGATCAATCGGAGCCCACGCTCTTTCGCTCATTGTAAGCGTACGCGACTTAAATGCAATTGGCCTTTCCACGTTCAGTTCTACTCGATATGCTAATACTACCGCCATACCAACGACGGACGCATATGCGGTTGGGATTAACGGAAGGTTAGTGTAATAATGCATTAAGATTGGTACTGTGCTCACCGCCTTTTTAATCGCTTCGAACGCTCGACCACATTTATCATTCCATCTGAATGTTTTTTCACGCAACTGCTTATTCAGCGGCTCTAATGTTGTTACTAGATTATTTAGGAACTGTACGTAAAAATCTACTAGTCCCAAAAATGATCTCAATTTTTTTTTAATTTTCGATGGTGGTACTAAAGGTATATTCAAATGAAATGACACCTGACTCCCGCACTATCACTCTAACTAAACATGAAAACTGATGTGATGAGGCTAGTCATCATTGATATCTAGAAACGCGGCAGCGTCTTGACGCCAAGTATTAAAAAGATAGTGTTGAACGTCCAAGTCAAAACGGGCCGAGTATATATATATCAAGAGACTCGGTAGAGTCTCGGGACAAGTACATTGACAGCTCTGTCGTCTGCTGTCCCGAGGCTCGCCGAGTCTATATTATCTCTAAACAAGACGATTCGCGGTGGTGGGGGTAAAAATTTTATGATGTTTTCGCTAATTGTAGAGCCTAGGAGTCATTTGGCGGCTTGAAAAGCGAACTTTTGACTAATTGAGCGATGCTCTTTCGATTGAGCCTAAAATCAGCACGATTGGTTGCGTAATTGCTAAGAAAAAACTTTGCACAGGCTTAGGATTATGCTCGATTCTACTACATTCAAGAATTTGCCGTGTCTGTATATGCGCTCAGACGATACAATCAAAGGCGTTTTGATGCCCATCAAAACCCATTTCCATAAAAGCCGGTCTCCGGCAACGGAAGCAACGAGTTGCGATTGGTCACGACGACTCGTCTTTCCTCTGTACGGAGCCAACATACAGTTTGAACGTTGTTTTGACGTAACGAAGTGCGGGACGTGTGAGCAATTTTATGGATAAATTTATTTAAAAAATCATTTCGTGGTTCAGTGTGGTGATATTCGATCGATCGTCCATATGACAGCTGACCAATATCTTTTTTATAACAGTCATGAGGTTATAAAGATCGCGGTCAATTTCAACTTTTGGTTAGAGTGGTGTTTATAGATAGATGAATAAAGAGTGACTTTTATATAGATAGAAGAGTGATGGTGAGAAAATAAAGTGTAATAATGAACCATTGAACAGTGTCTAAATAAATATTTTTTTAATTAAACCTAGCCCCTACAACTTTTTCCAAACGTAAACTCTGCTACAACGGAATCGAAAATGATCCCTTTTCTCTTTTACCATCAAAATGTTCCCTGAATGCAATAACAAGGTTTATTTAGAAACAATTCTCTTCGTTTTTTCTGTTAACCAAGAGAATGGTGTATGATAAACTCATATTCGGTGAATATTTAATATCTTTGTCGTGAGGTTGTAAAGATCGCGGCCAGTTTCAACTTTTGCTTAAAGAGACTTTTATTATAGATAGAAGAGAGATAGTGCAAAAATAAAGTGTGATTCAATAAATAAACTTTTGGACAGTGTCTAAATAAATATATTTTTTTATTAATCCTAGACCCAACAATCCATTTTTCTGAACGTAAACTCTAGAACGGAGTCGAAAACGGTGCCTGTTTACTTTTACCATAAAATGTTCCTTGGATGCAAAAATAAGGTTTATTTAGAAACCATTCTCTTTGTTTTTTTTTTTTTTGATAACTAAGAGAAAGGTGTATGATAAACGCGTATTCTGTGAATACTTAATATCTTTGTTGGGAGGTTACAAAGATCGCGGTCAGTTTCAACTTTTGATTAAAGTGACTTTTATCATATTACCGATGGAAGAGTAATAGTGCAAAAATAAAGTGTGATTCAATAAATAAACTTTTGAACGGTGTCTAAATAAATATTTTTTTTTATTAACCCTAGTCCCAACATTTCATTTTTCCGAACGTAAACTCTAGAACGGAGTTGAAAACGGTGCCTCTTCTCTTTTACCATAAAATGTTCCTCGGATGCAATAACAAGGTTTATTTAGAAACCATTCTCTTTTTTTTTTTTATAACTATATAAGGGAATGGTGTATGATAAACTCGTATTCGGTGAATAATTAATATCTTTGAACAGTCGTTAGGTTATGAAGATCGCGATCAGTTTTATTTGATTAAAGTGAAACTTTAGGGTAAAGTGATTTGAATATGTAGATAGAAGAGTGATAGAGTGCAAAAATAAAGTGTAATTCAATAAATAAACTTTAGAGCAGTGCCTAAATAAATAATTTTTTTTTAACCCTAGCCTCAATATTCCAATTTTCCGAATGTAAACTCTACAATGGAGTCAAAAACGGTGCCTCTTCTGTGTTACCATAAAATGTCCCTTGCATGCAATAATAAGGTTTATTTGGAAACTATTCTCTACGTTTTTTATATAACCGAGAGAATGGTGTATGATACCACTCTAGGTTTGAATTATACATAGTTTTAAACCACCCTAGAGTGGTTCAATACATGAAAATACTATTTGCACTTGCAACCCAAAATGGAATCAAGTGACGCCAAATAATTTTGAGCGAAACGATATTTGATTCGAGAAAAAAAAATTCATAAATACTTTACCAATTTCGTTTTCCCTATTGCTCATGAGATATAATTCGTGATCAATAAATGTTATAAAAGAAAAACTCATGTGGCACTTCGACCGAAATTTTTTTTTCCAATCATACTTTTGCTCTCGAAATTTGGTGCGCATACGTTTTAGGGTTCCGTACCCAAAGGGTAAAACGGGACCCTATTACTAAGACTCCACTGTCCGTCCGTCTGCTGTCTGTCCGTCTGTCACCAGGTTGTATCTCATGAACTGCGATAGTTAGACACTTGAAATTTTCACAGATGATGTATTTCTGTTGCTGCTATAACAACAAATACTAAAAAACGGAATAAAATGAATATTTAAGGGGGCTCCCATACAACAAACGTGATTTTTTACCGTTTTTATAGATAATGGTACGGAACCCTTCGTGCGCGAGTCCGGCTTGCACGTGGCCGGTTTTTTTTTGTTTCAAAATCTCGTTTCGTTATGATTACTTTTATTGAAAAACTATCGGTGCATTATGATGATATTGGAGTAATTTCTCGGTGTCATTTTTTATGGAATACTTTCCGATCCGTTGATCTGTTGGAATGGATGTTTCAGTGTAATATTTTTTCAATTTTTTTTACAAAATAAAAAAAAATTAAAGTTTTGATACTTGTTCGTGGTTCTTTTATCAAGAGACTCGGTAGAGTCTCGGTACAAGTACATTGACAGCTCTGTCGTCTGCTGGCCCGAGGCTCGCCCGAGTATATTATCTCTGTATAAAACGATTCACCGTGGTGGGGGTAAAAACTGAAATTCAATTTCTTTAATTACGAAGCTCAGGAGGCATATGATGATTTGAAAATTGAACTGGAGATTTATTACGAAAAAATACTTCGATTGAGCATTAAATCAGCACGATTGATGCCGTATTTGCTGAGAAAAAACTTTGCACGGGCTCAAGATTATGTTAACATCGAAGTATTGGCATGTCTGTATACGACGCAATGAAAGGCCTCTTGACGCCTTCCGAGCTTGTGATTGGCCATTCCGTTAGATCTTTCTCCTTAGATTTGCAGTTTTTATTTTCCACACTTAACTCTACGACGGAAACGAAAGCGATCTCTTTTCTCTTTCGCGATTAAATGTTCCTCGTATGAGATTTCTTAAGAAATCATTCTTTTCGTTTCTTTGATAACTATGAAATGGTGTACGTTGAACTGTTAAGCATGATTGGAGCGATTCGATGTAAATTTGGAAAAGAAACTATAAAACTAATAATGAGTGTCAAAAAGATGTATATGGCAAAATTTGTTATTATCATGCCGAGTTTTGAGCAGTGTTTAATGAATATTTTTTTTAACTCTACACCGTTGACAGTTTATTTTATTGGTCCCTTTCCTCTTTATTATAAAATGTTCCTCGCTTGCCATAATAAAGATTTGTACATCATAAAATGTTCCTTGCATGATAATTGTTGGTCCATTTCAAAAGATTTTCGACGTCGTTTTTCTATCCAAAATATGGTGTAGAATCATCTCGCGTTTGATGAATTAATAGACAAATACACTGTCAACCTGCATCTGTATATATATGGATGCCTCTGGATGATAACTGTAGTAAGTAATGATATATCTTTATGTGAAAATGGCTTGTATAATATATCCTTATGTCAAAAGACTATGGCGGTATATAGTCCATATCCTGGTATTATCAAAATTTGTATCTTCGGATTGCAACGAATACCTATAGACTCTAAAAATTCTGTGAAGCGACAAATGTACCAAGTATTTCCACTTCTTGGCTCCAATTGTAGCATTATGAATTGAACATTTTGTTATGAAAATTCTTTGGTTGCTCATTTGTCAATGGGATCAAAAATATTGTCTTTGGAACACCATGGATATATGCAATATTTCAGAATTTTGTTTGGCTCAATATGCTCTATATTTTTTCACATCTCCGCTTTAGTTGTAGCATAATGAATTTTAAAAAATTATTTCAGAAAGTCTTCCGATGTGTTTTCTCTGATATTATCAAAATTTATATCTTTGGATTGCAACGAATGCCTACAGACTTTGGAAATTGTGTGAAGCGACAAATGTACCAAGTATTTCTACTTTTTGCCTCCGATTTTAGCATTATGAATTGAAAATTTTGTTATGAAAATTCTTCGGTTGCTCATTTGTCGATGAGATCAAAATTATTGTCTTCGGAACACCATGAATATATGCAAAATTTCAGAATTTTGTATGGCTCAATATGCGCTCTATTTTTTCACTTCACCACTTTAGTTGTAACATTATGAATTTTGAAAAATTGTTTCATGAAGTCTTCCGATGTGTTTTTACTGATATTATCAAAATTTGTATAATTGAATTGTAATGAATACCTACAGACTTTGAAAATTCTGTGAAGCGATAGATGTGCCAAGTATTTTCCCTTTTTGGGTTCGATTATGGCATTAGGAATTGAAAATTTTGTTATGAAAATTCTTCGACTACTCATTTGTCGATAGGTTAAGAATTGCTGGCTTCAGAATGCTACGCATACATGCAAAATTTCAGAATTTTGTTGGGCCCAATGTGCGCTATATTTTTTCAATTCCCTAATTTAGTTGTAGCATAATCAATTTTGAAAAATAGTTTCAGGAAGTCTTCTGATGTTTTTTTACTGATATTATCAAAATTTGTATCATTGGATTGCAACAGATACCTACAGATTTTGAAAATTCTGGAAAGTAATAAATGTACCATGTATTTCCACATTTTAGCTCCGATTGTTGGATTATGAATTGAAAATTTTGTTATGAAAATTCTGCGGTTGCTCATTTGTCAATGGGATCAAAATTATTGTCTTCGGAATGCCATGAATATATGCAAAATTTCAGAATTTCATTTGGCTCTATTGAGCTATATTTTATCACTTCTCCACTTTAGTTGTAGCATAATAAATTTTGAAAAATTGTTTCAGGAAGTTTCAGGAAGGATGTGTTTTTACTGATATTATCAAAATTTGTATCATTGAATTGCAACAGATACGTACAATCTTTGAAATATCTGTGAAGTGACAAGTGTGCCCAATATTTCCACTTTTTGGCTCGAATAGTGGCATTATTAGGACTTGAACATTTTATTATGAAAATTCTTCGGTTGCTCATTTTTGAACGGGATTAAAATTTGGCTTCGAAAAGTAATGGCTACATGCAAAATTCATAAACTTTATTGAGTCCAATGTGTGGTATGCTTGAGTTGTGGCATGATTAATTCAAAAAATTGTCAGAAAGTCTTTGGTTCCTTTTTTTCTGGAAGTATAAAAATTTGTTTCATTGGAACGCAACGTATACTTACAATCTTTGGAAAATTCCTGAAGCAACATGTGTGCTCAGTATTTCTACTTTTTGGCTCCTATTGTGGCATAACGAATTGAAAAATATTTTCAAAAAGATTTGCTCTACGGATGCTCTGGTTGTGATTTTCTGCTCTGGTTTTCTTGGGCACAATACTGATCTAAGTTTGCCCGCTTTGTTGAATTTATTGTTTTAAAATATCCATAACATACTTTCTGAACTTTTCAATATTCAAAGATAATATTAAAATATCTGTAAGTTCTAGTTTTGAGGCATTCACGGCCATTATTGTTATAAATATCAAAATTTGTATCATAATTTGTATCATGGGAATGTAGTCGATACCTACAAACTTTTAACATTTTGTGAAGCGACATGTGCGCCAAGTATTTCCACTTTCTGTCTCTGATTGTGGCATTATGAATTGAAAAATTTATTACCAAAAGTCTTCTGCTGCTCATTTTTGGATGGGATTAAAATTTCTGTCCTCGGAATGCAATAGATACATCCAAATTTTCTGAACTTTGTTGGGCTTAAAGTACAGTATGTTTTTTCACTTTTCATACAAATATAACAAGGAGATACTGCTATTTAATATGTTTCTTTGATAAGCACAAATTCAAATTGTTACAAATTCTATGGAAGAGTTCTGACTGCTCTAATCTTGCCCTCAAAAGCTTTGTAAATTTTTGTATCGGACTCCCAGTTCCCGACTTATTTTAGCCTGATTCCAGAAAGGTAAATCGAAATGTCAAAACAATTTGACTGGCTCGAGAATAAAAAAAATGCCAAATTGAAAATTCCAACACACGTGTCCCTTTATTTCATGGGGAAAAACCAGACTCGAAGTATAAGGGGTCAGGGTTTGGAAATGAAAAAGCGATAATTTCCGAATATAACCTTTTTCTAATCTACATAAAGCGATGTTCGAAAAGAACGAGAAAAAACGAATCATTTCATGCATAAAAATCCCCCTCGCGGAAAAAACCTGGACAAGTACATTTGTTGACCGCCGTTCCCATATTTTTCCACGAATATACATACACTGCAAAAACCTTTTCTCGCAAAAATCCTTGAGAAAATCAAATCCTATCAAAAAGTAAGAAAAGAGAGCACTCTCAAAAAATGTATCAAATAAATTCAAATCACACAAAAAAAAATGAGTTAATCCTCGCGAAAAGCTAAGGTTGGGTTTCGCAAAAAGTTATAAAATAAATTGAGTTATACTAAAATATATGTGGCCAAATATGGAAGGCTTTATCGTGTGACAAAATCTTTAAATAATGTTGAATGTTGATAGAGAAAAGAATCAAGTTCGAAAATGCAGTTGTTTTACCTACCAGAATGAAAATAACAACTCTGTATCAATAAGAGTCTGAAGCAAAAAAAGATTGCAAACGAAAAAAAATTAGATGAAAAAGAATTTCGGCCGAAGTACTTGGGAGGTTGTCACCATGATCGATACATTATGTAAATTAAGTGAAAAAACATTCGTCAAGTACTTCGGCCGAAATTTTTTTTAATCTAATTTTTTTCTATGTTTTATAAAACAATTTGTAAGTCAAGCACGATGCATCATATTCTTCCGTCATTTCATCTTTGAAAGAATAATAATTCTGAGGCTCCTGACAGTAACGTTAAATATAATTATCTATTTATAGCTTAGACCGAAATTGCTAATACCCTCGCTGCCTTTTCGCCCATAAATGCCTTATTCTAATACACAACTTGAAAGCTAATGATAAAGTATTTAATTTTCTGAAATTTTGCCTTGGGGAAAAACTGGTACTAGAGGTCTCTTCTATAACACTTTCCTGCTAAGCTATAATCGAATAATAACCTATCAAGGAATTATTAATATCTCGAAAATACTTCGAGTCTGTAGTTAACTCTTTTGAAAACATTATAACTTTTTTCTTATCACAGGAACGAAACGCTGCTATATTTAAACAACCTCAATAACAATGAATTTATGGTAGAAAATTTGTCTCATTCTCTTATGTCGAATTAGTAGTGTGAGCAGCACTGATTCCTGACATTGAAATAAATCGATGATGTAATGATGAAAACACCTTGTAAGTTTTTTTGTTATATACATACTCTATTGGAGTCTATATAAAGCGAAATATATGAAAATACTATAGAAAAAAGAAGTGATATCAAATAGCAAAAATCCCCTCCCGGGGGAAAAAAACCTGGACAAGTACATTGGTGGTCCCTCGTTTCCCTATGATATCACAAAAAATCCAAAACCCCAGTTAAATTTTTTTTTAAATCTTTACTAATTTTATTCATATCCCGGAGGGAAACCAACCATATAGATCACAAAATATCCGGCCAAAATACCAGACTTCACAATAAATGTTACTTTGCATTTATTTCCACAGAACAAAACAAGAATCAAAATATTAAAAAATCAGCGTTATCAAGATGAGAAAAATACCACTTATAATTGGTGTGTAAGAAGTATCAATAGTCTAGAAAAAAATGAAAAAAGGTCGATATATAAGTTACGTGCAGCAGTAAAATTTATGATATCAGTACCAGGACAAGTATTTCTTTGGTGACTGAGAAGATATCAATATGGACAAGTACTCTGTGCGTATACGCTCAACGTACGGTGGTGAACGTTCATCAAATTATTACCAATCAAACAAAACTGTGCTATCATGTACAGACATAAAGTTTTCTTTTAATATTACAAAAGCATGGGATCTTATGCGAAACTTCCTGTTTCTGCTTGTTTTTCGTTATTTTAGCCACGGCGCGGGCAATGTTGTTTCATTAGGTCATATAAGTAAATACTATTTGGCAACATAGGTCGCGCCATAGCCAAAACAAAAGTAGCTACTCGACTTAGGAGATCCCAGAAGCAATGCACCAACTGCATGCCCTACATTGCCGGTACGTCCATATTGATATCTTCTCAGTCACCAAAGAAATACTTGTCCTGGTACTGATATCATAAATTTTACTGCTGCACGTAACTTATATGTCGACCTTTTTTCATTTTTTTCTAGACTATTGATACTTCTTACACACCAGTTATAAGTGGTATTTTTCTCATCTTGATAACACTGATTTTTTAATGTTTTGATTCTTGTTTTGTTCTGTGGAAATAAATGCAAAGTAACATTTATTGTGAAGTCTGGTATTTTGGCCGGATATTTTGTGATCTATATGGTTGGTTTGCCTCCGGGATATGAATAAAATTAGTAAAGATTTAAAAAAAAATTTAACTGGGGTTTTGGATTTTTTGTGATATCATAGGGAAACGAGGGACCACCAATGTACTTGTCCAGGTTTTTTTTCCCCGGGAGGGGATTTTTGCTATTTGTATTATATATTTTATATTTATTATATTATATCTATACTCGAGATTGGGCGATTTCCCCTCACTTCTGAACTTTAAGTCGTCGCCATTGGAAGAACGTTTGACTTATAAAAAAAAATAAAACTTCCCCAATATAATGTGGTCAATGCCCTTCCGACGGTATAATTTTTTTTCTGCGACCCGCGGTATTACGCGAACTAGCGAATCGAGTTGGAGGGTGTCGCGAATTTATTTCGGAAAATTTTCTTCCCCAATATATATATGTCTACTTTCCGATCCCCCTCTCCCTTCCCGTAGTAAATTCCACAAGGCTAGCATTGAACATATAGTATTCAAACCCGGGCGAGGGGGACCCCGGGGCAGAGCCCCCGGCGGGGGGAGAGAGGGCGGCGCCCCCCGACATGACACAATTCAATTTTTAAATAATTTTAAACTAAAACACACACACACACACACATGCACACGCACGAAGAAAGACACATTGGCACATAAAACAGACACAGATACACAGATGCATACACTCAAATACAGACATACGTAAATAGACACAAATGCAGACAAACTTGCACACGTACACTGATGCAGCGACATAGAAACACAGGCACAGCTATAGACACACTGACACACATACACAGATACAGCACACAGGCACACTGGCATAGTGGAACCAAAAAACGGAAATAGGAGCATACACTTAAATCAAATGTAGACCTACCGAAATATATACAAAAACAAACACACTGACACACATACATATCAACACACAGGTACACAGACACAGTGGAACACAAAAGCAGACACAGATGCACAGACACAAATACAGAAACAAATGCATATACTCAAGCACAGACCTACCCAAATAGACACAAATACAGATACACTCTCACGCGTACACAGATAAAGTCACACAGGAACATACACAGCTACATACACACTTGCATATATACACTGTGACGGGTTTTTTTATTTACCGTCACTTAAACGGAAAAATATTCTCAATAGAAGAAAAGATGAACTTTCGTCCCTCCTGCTCGATTCTCCGGCCACGCGACGATCTCACAGGGCTTGCCTAAGGCGATGAATTCGAAATTTAATATTAATTTTTGTTTCGACTATTTTTTTATATATTCTTTTTCATGCGAGCGATATTGAGGAATGTGTGAAAGGAAACGGGAACAACTCCTTTAGCAACAAGAGATACATAATCGTTGGACTAATGGCTTGATAATTCAAACGGGAGACAACGAGGCCAATCATCGTAGTTTCATCAACGTGTTCGAGCAGGGTTTCCACGCTTGGCTGTCTCTTGTTTCGTGTTGACTGCCAATAACTGGGTCGTCCAACTGATATCTTCGATGAGAAATTTTGTGGTCATGTGAATGCTACGGAAATCAGCGACGAAAAATTCAAGGACGGCAGTATTTCACTCATCATTGGGATCGTATTTTTCTGCTACATGATCAGGGCAGTATCGTCGGATAGGTCGCCACCCTTTTTGTGTTTCTATCGAAATTATTATATTATCAAATAATAATTTCCCCAAAGTAAGATCTTTTTCGAATAGGTCTGTTAAGTATTATATCGTTTTTTAAAAGGGTCTGTTCTCTGCGAAATAAACCATAATCGAGCCAGGGGTAAACGCCATAACAATCGCGACATTATTTTTCCCGCTGAATATTCATTGTTCGGGGCCCTCTGTAACGCTCGTAAGTATTAATCGCGATGAACCTGTCCATCATATTCGGGAATGTTCGAGAAAGAGTGGGGAGAAGGGGAGAGACCACTGTCCCGTGTGAGTTTTTCAAATTCGATAGATTTTCGCTGAGTATCGAGTAGGACGGACGTGTACGACGAAGAGAGGAAAGCCGTAAGTTCGCTTCATTCTCATTGTCCGATTCGGTAATTGAGTTGTTCCCGTAAAGATCACTTCCAGTGAATAATTGTATTATTTAAATAATAAATTTCCCGTATTAAATCGTTTAAATAACGATCCGTGCGTCTTGGGAAAACCTCGAGAAATACGGTCGCGACGGCGGCTTCGCCTTGCCTAAAATTCATGTCCCGATTTTTTTATTACGCGTTCTTGGCTCTCGCGAAGCGAGTCGTAGATAAAATTCCGAATAAGAATCTGAGTCGTGGCTGTGCGCGAAAATCTCCCGTTTGTGTTGTTATTAAATAATTATCCCGGTTAACATACGTGGTAACGGTGGAAAGAATCGCGACAACGTGTGAAAGTACGAGTGGGAGAGAGAGAGAGAAAGTGCGACGGTGTGTGAGAGTCGGGAAAAAGATAAACACGGCGCAAGGACGAATAGCTCGGCTGAATAATCGATTAGCGGGGTTTCAGTGATTGATAAATTACTTTACTGTAAAACTTTCAAATTTATTTTATTTCTCCGTTCGCGAGTAGATCCGTGGCGGTATAAAACGAGCTCGAGATAGTTTGTAATGGTGTGTAGGTTCCCGGCCAAGATAGTGTGTGTGAGAAGCGGCGTGTGTGAGTTCGCGGTTCTTTTCTTGCGATTACTTTTGATTCGTGAATTTTCTATTCCCCGTAATTTTTATGTTTATTTTCTTGTTATTATTATCAGTCTTTCGGTATAATTGAGAAATTTCTCCGAAGCGATCTTTTGGTTCTTTCGGGATTATTGTATGACAAAGTTGGGTATATTAAATTTATTAACGGAATTATTTCCTATTTACATCAATCAATTGGCGTTGTTTGATTATTTCCGATGTGACCTCGCCCATCCCGCTGAATTAGCTGGTCAACCGTCTTTCTCTTTTTACCGTCGAGTCGCTTTGCGGCTGGCGCTCAATTAAATTAAATAAATCGACGAGAAAAGGAGAGAGTCTTTTGTGACATCACCACGGTGAAAATTTTCGTCACAACACAGATACAGTGACACAGGAACACAGACACAGCTACTGACACACTGGCACACATACAAATACAGACACACAGACACAGTGAAACGCAAAAACAGACACAGATGCACACACTCAAATGAAGACCTACCGAAATGGACACAAATACAGATACACTGACACACATACGCATACAGACACACCGACACAATGCAACATAAAAGCAGACAGATACATGCACTCAAATACAGATGTTCCCAAATAGACACAAATACAGACACACTGGCACACATACGCATACAGACATACAGGCACACCGACACAGTGGATCACAAAAGCAGACAGATACATGCACTCAAATACAGACGTACCCAAATAGACACAAATACATACATACTCGCACACGTTCACAGACGAAGCCATACACACAGCTACAGAGACACTCCCACACGTACGCAGATACAGCGATACACGAACGCAGCCACAGCTACTGATATACTGGCACACATAAACATATAGAACCACAGGCATACATACACAGTGGAATATAAAAACGGACACAGGTGCACACACTCAAATGCAGACCTACCGAAATAGACACAAATGCAGACACACTGACATACATACACATCCAGCCATACAGGCACATCGACACTGTGGAACGCAAAAGCAGACACAGATGCACGCACTAAAATACAGACCTACGCAGGTAGACACAAATGCAGACACACTCGCACACGTACACAGATGAAGTCACACAGGAACACAAATACAGCTACTGACACACTGGCACACATATATACACACATTCACACCGACACAGTGGTACACAAAAGCAGACACAGATGCACACACTCAAATGCAGACTTACCGCTAAAGACACAAATACAGACACATTGACATGCATACACATATAGACAAACAGACACATAAAAACAGACGCAGATGAACACAGAAAAAAGAGGGGCGGAGAGGGGAGAGTGAGAGAGAGAGAGAGAGAGAGAGAGAGAGAGAGAGAGAGAGAGAGAGAGAGAGAGAGAGAGAGAGAGAGAGAGAGAGAGAAGAGAGAGGAGAGAGAGAGAGGAGAGAGAGAGAGAGAGAGAGATTTGATTTGATTTCATTTGATTTGATTTATTATGCCCAAGATAAAATCTGTAGGGCAAATAGAACAGCATTTGTAATAAGTAGAATAACAATTTGTCTAACAAAAAGATAATTCGATAATCTTAAACTAACTATAGCTAATTCCGATCAATACGCAGCCAAGTGCTGGAAAAATCAGGTGCATTACTGCTACTGTTCACAATCTTATTAAGCATCAAATTAGGTAAGATAAATCATACAAACTAAATGATTTTAAACTAATCTTAATATCTCTATTCTAATAATCAGAATCATCCAAAATTATACGTGATGGTGTTTCCGAAGTACACATAAACATATATATATCCAGAGCACATAAGCAACTATTCAACCTTGCAATTGTCAATCCGTGATGCCCACAATATTTATCTCTCAGGTATCATATCTAATTAATTATTCATTTAGCAAATTCATATCAAAACCAGCACCTTCGTATTCACGAAGTTCCTCCCCAAGCAGATGATCATAAATGCGCTTCTTGAAAACATTTAGCGACGGTGCCTCAGTAACTGTTTCTGGAAGCGTATGCCAAAAATAACATGCACTAACTGTGAACGACTTTCGATATGTCTCAGTTTTGAATGGCGGTATTCTAAAGGTCACACTCGTTCGTTCTCTGAGCATCAATGGACGATCCCTAGGGACAGTCGTAAAGAGATCACGGATATATGCAGGTAACTTCCCACGCAGCATTTTATATATTAAAATTCCCATAAAATACAATCTACGGTTAGATACAGAAAGCCATTTCAACCGCAGTCTGTACGGTGTAATATGAGCACTCTGACACAGCCCGTAGATATATCTAATACTAACATTAATTAGCTTTTGAAGTTTCCGGTCTAATTCTTTTGTGAGACCATGATAAACCACACAGCAATAATCAAGACATGGAAATACCAAAGATACAACTAATCTTATACGCATTGACTATGATAAAGCGCATTTGTTAAATTTTAACCTATGTAATGTAGCAAAAACTTTGCGTGATACTGTAGTCACATGCTTATTCCAAGACAGATCCGAAACAATAGTGATACCTAAATCAGTGATCTCGCTAACATACGGAAGAGGAATATTGTTGACAGAAATTACAGCAAGTTCAGCATAGTTGAGCCTCCTTACCCGCTCACGACTCCCCAGAATGATGATTTTCGATTTTGCTACATTTAGTGTGAGGCCATTTTCATTTGCAAAGTCATGAATAACATTCGCATCATGATTGACTCGCATAAGGGCAGTATGAAGTTCATGAGGCTTGCAATCAAGATAAATTTGAGTGTCGTCAGCATAAATCATATGTTTGGTATACACCAATTTATCGGCAATATTATTAATGAAAATAGAAAACAATACCGGACCAAGTACCGACCCTTGAGAAACACCCATTTCCGTCTGTAACCAGTCCAACCATTGACCACATTCATCGATAAGGGCCTGCGAACGATTAGCAAGATAAGACGAGAAGAATTTTAAAGCCATATCATCCCAACCTAACGCTTGCAATTTAGCAAGGAGAATATTGTGTGATACCCTATCAAACGCCTTACTAAAGTCAAACAACACTAAAACGGTAAACCGTCCATTATCAATTCCTCTTTTTGCATCATCAAGGACTTTCAGTAAGGCAGTTTGCGTACTATATCCTCGTCGATACGCTGATTGCATTGAATCAAGAAGATCGAAGCGCTCGAGAAACAACACAACTTGCATGATGATCAATCTTTCGAACAATTTAGAAATCTCAGACAGATTAGCAATTGGTCGCGTGTCTGAAGGAGAAGCCGGTTTTTTATTTTTCAATAGAGGGCGAATATATGCACGCTTCCAATGCGGAGGAAAGTAACCCTCAACCATAGCTTGATTGAATAAAGTAGCTAGGAATTCCGCGATCACAGGAGCCGACTTTTTTATACTGAAGCAAGAGATACCATTCGCCCCCAAAGATAGTGAGCAGGAAGGTATTCTTTTGATCATCTCTAGGACTTAAGCAGGTGTAACAGGGGCCACGGAGAAGATATTCACGCCATCCCGAGCAGCCTCCAACGGACGAACGATATTTGAACGCTGAGTGATAGGTGTAGTATACCTCGAGACACTCGCAAAATATTCATTAAGTTGCTCCTTAGTGAAATACCGCAGAGGAGAGTTTGAATTCGTTTTTACAAGTCCTAGACGCGCAAGACTGGACCATAGTTTAGATGGTTCATGGATCAAGTTGAGTGTAAGAAAGTAATAACTGTTTCTTGCTTGTTTAATTTCCACAGACAGGCGATTCCGGAAATCACGATAAATCTCGTAAGCAAGTAAATTTCCCGATCGTCTTGCAGACTTATACATTCTGTCTCTTTCACTAATGCGTTCTTTGATCGACTCAGAAAGCCAAGGGACTGCAGGTTTACGACTTTTGAACACACGTACAGGCGTGGTAACATCTAAGGCATTACGTAAACTCTCAGCTAAAGCACAAATTCGAGAGTCGATATCAGCGGTAACAAGGGAAGAAGAGAGATTAACACTGGTTAGAAACCCACTTAGGCCTATTGTGACCAGGTTATTGTGCTCACTGATGTCAAAAGAAGTGAGGCATCGACGAGAGATGGTACGTGGAGGGTTTAGCTTAAATTCGCTCTTATAGGAGATTTCTAACAGGTCGTGACCATTGATGAACGGTGCCTCCGATTTTTGGAAGGATATAATCTTGTCCTCATCATCAACCACAATGATATCTAGCAACGAGTCAGATTGTGCTGTGTGGAAAGTGGTCTGTGAGTTAACAATGAAAAGAGCAGACACGAAAAAGAGGTCACGTAAATAGCAAGCCTCGAAATTGTTCAATAATAAGTTGCAATTGAAATCACCTGCAATTATAATATTAGAGTAAAACGGAATGAGTCCTTGTAGTACGCCGGTAAACTCTTCAAAAAGGCGACCCTTCGACCGTCTGTAAACAGACACACATAAAATAGTGGTGGCAGAGTTTTGAAAAATTCTAAGGAACAAGAACTCCGGCGAGTTGCAGAATTCACTGATCGAGGTAGCAAGGATATGAGCATTAAGAGAGTTGTGAATGTAACACGCTACACCCCCTCCTTCTTTTCCCTCCCTGTCATTTCGAATCAGAAAATAGTCATTCATATGAACAACAGAGTCGGAGATATTAGAATGGAGCCACGTCTCTGATACGGAAATAATATGGGCTGCATTTGAAGCAAAATAAGTATTAACATAGTCTATATGAGCCGGTAACGAATGGGCATTGAATTGTGCAACTTTTAAGGTACTACACGAAAGTAGAGATCGATTACTTCTGGACTGTGGTATAGGAGCAGTCTTAGGCAAAATAACTGGGACAGCATTTAGTCAAACAGAAGCCGTATCATCAAGTGAGTTTATCTGGAGACGAGGTCCCCCATCTACTTTCCTCGCATAAACGATCCCATTGACTGACCAGATATACTTGAACCCAGCCTTGTGTCCTTTTGATCGAGCACGAGTAAGAAAATCATGAGCCTGTGAGGTTAGCATTTCACGTATATAAATGCTGTGGTTCGCAACCGATCTCGAGCACTCCGAAAAAATTTCACCCCACTTGAGCTCCTTCTTGAGCCTTTTTTTCTTAATAATGACATTATGAACAGAGTTAGAAGACAGCGTGATGATATATTTACTACCTAGCTGCAGGTTTGAAGCATTGGCAAGGACCATTGACGACATATTTATTTTGCGACAGCCAATGATATGACTCAACAGGTTAACAATGCCAAGGGCCTCAAAAATCTTCGTCGCTAGTGTCTCAGGAGCAAATTGTTCTTGGGCAGGAATTCCCGAGATAATTATTTCCGAATCTTCATCGACTGGCTTGATAGCCTGAGCTTGCGATTTCCAAGTCTGGACCTCGTGTTGAAGAGCTGCTATTTGCTCAGAGTGCGTGCTCACCGTAGAATCAATAATGGGTATACGAGCAAGGAGACCGCGAAACTCATTATTAGTCGCTTCTTGGTGTTCCCTGAAAGCCGATATTTCAGCAAGTATTCTGTTAAGTAGGGATTCATTTTGCGATTGTTAAGAAAGCTGTGGCTGCTGTGTGAAAAAATGACCGTGGCTGCTGTGTGAAGAAATGAGAGCGAGAGAGAGCGAGAGAGCGAGAGAGCGAGAGAGAGCGAGAGAGAGCGAGAGAGCGAGAGAGAGCGAGAGAGCGAGAGAGAGCGAGAGAGCGAGAGAGAGAGAGAGAGAGAGAGAGAGAGAGAGAGAGAGAGAGAGAGAGAGAGAGAGAGAGTTGTATGCCAGTATTCATGCTTGAGATGAACTATTGACTTATCGGATTCCGGGGTACGGAGGTCCGTTCACGACTCCGTCGAAGGCATTTAATTAATAAATATTTACAATTTTCCGAAAGTCTATAAATAACACCGGTGCTTATACATATCAAATTACAAAATATTAAAAAAGAAACCAGAAAAAAGTTCTGGTTTTCACCATAAATTACTGCTACGAACATACAGAATATATCTGTCTAAGACAATTTGCGAAATTAATTGATTATATATGTAACATATGGTATTTTCGTTACTATACAACGGCAATTCTTTCTCTTATCATTAAATTTTCATTAATTTTAAAATGGTTCGCACGTTATTACGATTTGTTCTACATTTTTTAAAATCTAAATTAGATAAATAAAATTGTACCAGCATATTTTTTAAATGAATAAAAAATGGTCATATTCCTTGGTTTCCTTTCACTGAAATATTGACTAATTAAGCCCACTTTGAGATAAATCAATGAATCTTCATAGGCCTTTCTTTACATCTGACTCCTATGTAGTCTAGAGACTCGACTAAAAAGCTCCGGTGGAATTCTCGATGGCTTCATCTTTGTTCCTGTACGAGTGAGTGTGTGTGCGTGTTTGAAGCTTAAAGCTATCGTTGAGCGCATCTCACTTTATTCTCCACAGCAGTAGAACCACGCAAATCGATGTACTGGCGGCTGCGCTGTCCCTTGCAGCACCGCGAGCGGGGAATGAGAGGGGGGTGCAGAGAGAGAGAGAGAGAGAGAGAGAGAGAGAGAGAGAGAGAGAGAGAGGATTCCTTCATTCATTCAGTCTTTCATTCCTTCATCCATTCATTTATTCATTGATACCACTTTATTTAACCTCCTTGATATTTGTATAGATAATAAACAAATAGAGAACAAACAAATTCTTCACCCTTGCATGTCATACACCGATGTGATGAACCAGAATCAACGATTTTTTTTGCGTCTGAAGTAACAATCATTTTTTTTAAAGATGATTTTGTGATTCAAGATTAAGATATCATAAGTGGTTACTAAATTTATTTACCGTCACGCGGGATAACTCTAAATCGATAGATTTGTAATCGCAAAGTTTTTTCAAAATTGTAATTCATAATTAGGCGATGCAGGTACGCAACTGGAGTAAACCAAGTTTTCACGTAACCAAACACGATGATAATACAAATATAAGCAATCGCATTCTCTTCATTTTTCGAATCCCTTTCTCTCTCCTGCACCGTCTTCCGCGAAGCACATGGAGTTTACATTTTTGGCCAAAGCGTTCTAGTATATCTCGATTACTGTTTGTCAAACATTTTTTCTCGGAAAAATTCTGTCGACCCTACTGAAATGAATGAAGTAAAAAATGAAAACAATTTCCATTAACTATTTAATTTCAATCTTTAATAGAAATAATTTTCATTTCATTTCCATTTAATGGCACACTATAAAAAAAAAAATTTTGAACCAAACAAAATTTACTTGATCCAAGTAAATTATTTTCTTGTATATTATTCAGTAATTCAGTATTCAGCTGAAGTAAATATATCTTTGATCGAAATATTATGGTTAGTAAAAGGAAATATAACATTATTTAGAGAAATGCACAGTTACAAGACGGAAATGAACGGGTTACTGAAAACAAAAAATCGATTTACTTTAGCCAGCGAAATAACGAAAAATTGCTCATTCAAATAAAAAGTTATGGGCCGAACAAGTACATTGTGCGTATACGCTCAACGTACGGTGGTAAACGTTCATCAAATTATTACCAATCAAACAAAATTGTGCTATCATGTACGGACATAAATTAAAGTCTTTTTTTAACATTGCAAAAGCACGGGATCTTATGCGAAACTTCCTGTTCCTGCGTTTGTGTGCCGAGTTTTCGACTGGTTTCTGAATGTTTTCATTGTTTTAGCCACGGCGCAGGCAATGCTATTTCATTAGGTCATATAAGTAAATACTATTTGGCAACATTGGTCGCGCCATAGCCAAAACAAAAGTAGCTACTCGACTTAGGAGATCCCAGGAGCAATGCACCAACTGCATGCCCTACGTTGCCGGTACGTCCATATTGATATCTTCTCAGTCACCAAAGAAATGCTTGTCCTAGTCCTGATGTCATCAATTTTACTGCTGCACGTAACTTAGATGGTAACCTTTTTTCATTTTTTTCTAGACTATTGATACTTCTTAGACACCAATTATAAGTGGTATTTTTCTCGTCTTGATAACGCTGATTTTTTAATGTTTTGATTCCTGTTTTGTTCTGTGGAAATAAATTCAAAGTAACATTTATTGTGAAGTCTGGTTTTTTGGCCGGATATTTCGTGATCTATATGGTTGGTTTCCCTCCGGGATACGAATAAAAATAGTAAACATTAAAAAAAAAAATTGTGGGGTTTTGCATTTTTTGTGATGTTATAGGAAAACGAGAGACCACCAATGTACTTGTCCAGGTTTTTTTCCCCGGGAGGGGATTTTTGCTATTTCATATCACTTCTTTTTTCTATAGTATTTTCATATAGTTCGCTTTATATGGACTCCAATAGAGTTTGTATGAAACAAAAAAACTAACAACGTGTTTGTATCGTTACATCATCGATTTATTTCAATGACAGGAATCAGTACTATTCACTCTCTTAATTCGACATAAGAGAATGAGACAGATTTTCTATCATAAATTCATTGTTATTGAGGTTGTTTAAATATAGAAGTGTTTTGTTTCTGTGATAAGAAAAAAAGTTATAATGTTTTCAAAAGAGTTAACTACAGACTCTCGGTATTTTCGAGATGTTAGTAATTCGTTGATAGGTTATTATTCGATTATAGCTTGGCAGGAAAGTGTTATAGAAGAGATCTCAAGTACCAGTTTTTTCCCAAGGCAAAAATTCAGAAAATTAAATACTTTATCATTAGCTTTCAAGTTGTGTATTAGAATAAGTCATTCAGGGGTGAAAAGGCAGCGAGGATATTAGCAATTTGGATTTATAAGCTATAAATAGATAATTATATTTAACTTTATTATCAGAAGGAGCCTCAGAATTATTATTCTTTCAAAGATGAAATGATGGAAGAATATGATGCATCATCCTTGGCTTACAAATTGTTTTATAAAACATAGAAAAAAAATAGGCTAAAAAAAAAATTCGGCCGTAGTACTTGACGAATGTTTTTTCACTTAATTCATATAATGTATAGGTCATGGTGACAACCTCGCCAAGTACTTCGGCCGAAATTCTTTTTCATCTAATTTTTTTTCGTTTGCAATCTTTTTTTGCTTCGGACACTTATTGATACAGAGTTTTTATTTTCATTCTGGTTGGTAAAACAACTACATTTTCGAACTTGATTCTTTTCTCTATCAACATTCAACAGTATTTGAACATTTTATGTCACACGATAAAGCCTCCCGTACTTGGCCACATATATTTTAGTATAGCTCAATTTATTTTATAACTTTTTGCGAAACCTCTAACCTTAGCTTTCCGCGAGGATTAACTGATTTCGTTTTGTGTGACAGTTATTCTCATATACTAATTGAATTTCAATAACTTCAAATAGTATGTTATGGGTACTTCGAAACAATATATTGAACGAAGTAGACAAATTCAAACCAGGATCCTGCCCAAGAAAATGGAGTGAGTTATTCGGAGAATGGAATGAGGATAGTTGTATCAGTTGCATTAGCTTCGGGCATATTTCAATGCCATCAGAACCAGAGCGACCATAGAAGGAAAATTTTTGAATAAAAATCTTTCAATTTATGATGTCAAATCGGAGCCCAACATGGAAAATACTTAGCACACATGTCGCTTCACGAAATTTTCAAAGTTTGTAGGCATCCGCTGCATGCCAATGATACATATTTTGATATTATCAGAAAAAGAGCACCCAAAGACTTTCTGAAACAAATTTTTTAAATTTGTTTTTCCAAAATTAATGCGGCATAGTGAAAAAACATGACACCTATTTTTAGTCCAACAAAATTGAAAAATTTTGTATATATCCGTTGCGTTCTGAAGCCAGAAATGTTTATCCCATCCAAAAATGTGCATCCGTTGACTTTTTGTACCAATTTTTTAAATTCATAATACCACAATCAAATATGAGAAGTGGAAATACTTAGCACACATGTCGTTTCACAAAATTTTTAAAGTTTGCAGGTATCCGCTGCAATCCAATTATCTATGTTTTGATACTATCAGGAAAAGAGCACCCGAAGACTTTTTGAAACAACTTTTTAAATTTATTATACCAGAAGTAAAGAGGAGAAGCAAAAAAACACAGCGCTCTATAAGCCCAACAGAATTCAAAAATTTTCTATGTATCCAATATGGGTTTCGAAGACAGCAATTTCGATCCTATATGACTCTGAAGTTTGCAACGTTGGAGTCCAACGAAATGATCTAAAAAAACTCCAATAAGTCCAGTAATTCTCCAATTTTGTTCCCTGCCGAATTTGTAATTCGTAGTTTTTCAACCTACACCAATAATTCGTGAAATAAAAAATTGGTGAATTACAAACATTTTTTTTTCGTTCATTTCGTTGGACTCCAACGTTGCAAACTTCAGCGTCGTCAATCCTATTCAGAAATGAGCAGCTAAAGACTTTTGTAACAAATTTTACAATCCATATGCCACAGTCAAAGCTGATAAGTGGAAATACTTGGCATACATGCCGCTTCACAGACATTTCAAAATTTGCAGGTATCCATTGCATTTCAATGATACAAATTTTTTGATTCTATCAGAAAAAGAGCACCTGAAGACTTCCTGAAACAATCTTTTGAAATTTTTTATGACACATCTAAAGAAGAAAAGTGAAAGGACATAGCGCACATTGGGTCTAACAAAATTCAGAAATTTTGGATGTCTCCATGGCGATGCACAGACAAAAAGTTTGATTGCATCAATAAATGAGCAGCCCAAGACTTTTTGTAATAAATTTTTCAATTAATAATGCCACAATCACAGACAAAAAGTGAAAATACTCAGCATATATGTCACTTCATAAAGTTGTCAAACTTTTTAGGTGCCCGCTGCATCTCAATGATTCAAATTTTGATACCATCAGAAAAAGATTACCCGAAGACTTTTTGAAACAAGTTTTTGAATTTATTATGCCACAACCGAAGCGGAAAAGAACTTGGCATACACTGCACCGTAAACTGTCTTAATATAAAGTTCGGATGTACCCATTGCGTTACAATAACAAACATTTTATCCCATTCATATAATAAATGGGCAAGAAATTACTTTTTGTAACAAATTTTTCAATTCATGTTGACACAGTCAAAGCAAAGAAGTAGAAATACACAGCACACATATTGTCCAATAAAGTGATGAAACTTGGTATGGATCCTTGATCTTGGTATGCGTACCAATGAGATAAAAAAAGGGACTAAAAGACACAACCAAACTGAATAAAGAAAAATATGACAACTTATTAAAGTAATAATGACGCAACAAATCTAATTAGCACACATTCATTTGATTAAAGTTTTCGGTTGTTTATTTGAATTCATCAACATATATACAATATTTGCGTGTTCTTGCCTTATTAAGAAATAAAATTTCCGATTAAAAAGAAAATTCGAAGTTATAGGTTAACGAACTAATTTTTCTCGCAGTTGTGTAATCAAAACATTTATAAATATTTTTCACATACGTATAATTTTATCGTACAAATTCAATGCGTAACACTTTTTTCCACTGAATATCGAAATAACTTTTATATACACAAATTCGCATTTGCCGTTTATCAATACACAGACATTTAAAGTTTTTGACTCTTGTATATATCACCGAACCTCAAAATATAGTTTTTCCGAAATATACATTTATGATTCACGCGTTCTGCACTAAACACTTCCGAAACTAATAGGTTAAAACATTACCGATATTTCGATTGCAGCAAAATTGTCACAAATAGCGGAAAGTCAAAGTGTTTATAGAAGGAGACATTGCCCAACACTATACCTTACATATTAACAAACAAACACTCGCGAACCCATTACCATAGGAGTAAACAACCCGCACTGTTTTCACAAAACTCACATAACATAAATATTTTAAATCAAATTCACAATTTCTCACTGTTTCCCGGAAATATTATTATTTAGACAGACGATGAACGAATTTAGACAAACGATGAACGAACGAAATTATTTCAACAGTCGACGTGAACGATGTGACAGAAGACCGACGATCGTAAACAGACGTGTGAACGATGTGACAAGGGGTACGTTCGGTTTGCACGCTTTCTTCAGCGCTGTAAGCGCTCAAAGCGTGCGTTCGACTTGCACGCTGTATCGTGCTTCGGTATTACTATAACGTGCGCTTTCAGCGTGCAAGTCAAACGCACTTTGAGCGCTTACAGCGCTGAAAGTCTGCAAGCCGAACGTACCCAAGAAGACCGACGATGTGAAAACAGACGACAGGACCAATCAGAAGTTTTCTCATCGGCGATTGGTTGAAGCCGGTATTTTCTCGGCGGGGATTGGCTATGAAGGGCATCAAAATGCCCTTGTAGGTATCGGTCAGAACGCGTATACAGATACATGAAGTCCGTAAATGTGTTAGTAAGTTTTGCATAATCTTGAGCCCATGCAAAGTTTTTTCTCAGCAATTACGCCACGAATCATACTGATTTTGGGCTCATTCGAAAGATAATTTCTTAATTAGTCTCCAGTTCAATTTTCAAAGCCTCAAATGACTCATGAGCTTCGTAAATAAACGAAATGTTATTCTGATTTTACCCCCACCACCGCGAAACGTTTTATTCAGAGAAAGTATAGTCTCGGCGAGCCTCGGGCCAGCAGACGACAGGGCTGTCAATGTAGTTGTCCCGAGACTCTACCGAGTCTCTTGATATAGACTCTCAAAATTATTAAGAAGAATATGCATGGTTAATGACCGAGAATATGCGGGTTACTGAAGACAATTAATTGATTTAATTCCGTCAAATAAATGATGGTTTGAACGGAACCTTCGATTATTTAATTCTCGAACTTATAAATAAAATTTAAGTTTCTTTCAATTATAAATTCATATTTTATCGTTATTGATTGTATTCCATTATGTCTATCACTCTTGACATCAGTTTTTACGGAAAAATTTTCCTACCTACACGGGGATTCGATCCGACCTACCTACCTATCTACGACCTAATCAGTACGGGCACTACCTATTACACCACCATCTACATTACAACTTGAAGTTAAAAAATGATGCGTACATTGCAAGTCCGGCATGGAGTAAAAAACTCAATGCATGATCTATGAAACAACATTTATTAAAATTCGTTTGGACTATTTTATTCCTGTTGTATATTGTTATCATGAGAAGTCGCATTAATATTTATGAGTTCCAGTAAAGAAAAAAAATCGTGAAGTGCTCGCTTAGAAACAAAATTTAAGTAAAATATACACACTTATATAAATATCTTAACTCTATAGAAAAATACCTTAACTCTATGCTTCACTCCAAGAATTGAAAAAAATTTGCTAATTTTTATTTGCTTCTGTATCAAAAGATCACTCTACCAGAACAATGGTTATAAAAATTACACACAGATACATCAGAGATTTTAGTGACAAAAGACTTTATAAAGAAATGTTAAATAATAATTGCGAAAATTATCCTAGCTGTATTGCAGGGATGTTGAGTAATTTTCAATAAGGCTCTACCCAATAGAATATTGAAGACTTGAAGTGTTTATAACAAATCATATTTTTTTTAATTCAAGTTACCACGCCATTTCATCAAAGAGATTTTTCTCGTGTACTGGGAAAATAAACATTTAAGATTTTTTTAATTAAACTGCTCGTGCCCAATAATTTTGGTGTATCCAGTCAAGAATATTCCATATTTAGAGCTAATAACTCGAATCGGGATTAGCCAAATAAAATATTATGATGAGAAAGCTCAATTAATTGTGTGAAGTAATGCTGATTTTTGAAATGGAAAACATCGTATTATAATATCAAATCAGCTTTACTTCGGTGGACAAAATAGAATATTCCGATTAAAAAAAAAACAAGTAGTGGCATCAAATTATCATCTTTTGTTATACTGAGATGCCATGTTATTGCATCTAAGAGTTTTTTCTTGAGCCAAAAAGAAAACAACGTCAGGATAAAAAAAATCGATTACTTGTTCCCAATGAGTTTGGTTTATTCAATCTAAAATGTTACATATTGACAGCCAAGCACTCGAATTGGTGTTGACTAAATAAAACGATAGAATCAAATATATTAATTATTTGTAATAAATTCTTGGCCTTGTTGTCTATAGATTTCATGTATTTACACCAAATAACTTTGATGAGTGTGAATGAATTAGGTTATTTGGACTAAATGAACGTCATCAAGAAAATGGTTTATTGGGCGCAATGCCTATTTTTATTTATGGCAAAGAAAAATCTACTTGCGTTCAGTAAATACAACTCAAATAATTTGGATTACTTGGATCAAATATTTTTTTTTTACAGTGCAGTAACCGAAGTTTACTCGGTTACTGATAGCAGAGAAGTTTCGGCTTGGATTCAAATGACCCACTTTAACCAAGTAACAATCAGTAACCAAGGATTTCTCGGTAACTAGTAGCGGCAAAAATTTTAATCTGGGTCACAATGACCGAATGGTAACGGTTTTAGTCTGGTTCAAAATAACCCAATGGTGGTAACCGAGGTTTTCTCGATTACTAGTAGCCGGAGCAATTTTATTCTGGGTCAAAATGACCCACTAGTAGTTACCGAGATTTTCGCGGTAACCTACCTACTGAGATAAGTATTGAAGAAAATTTAGAGATTTTTATCTCAACTCGTAAAAAAATACTTAGTTTTTCAAAATTTTGCACAAATTTTTATTCAATGTTTATAGCTTTTTCAAAAACATAGTTATCTAAATATAGGTCTTCTTAATTGTAAACCATTTTTTTTTCTAATCTTGGACCATTTTGATTTTTTGCAAACATCCGCTAGTTTAAAAGACATATTTTTGTGCGTCTCAAAAAATTGATACCTTGGGATTTCCATACCTTCTATTATTTTTTATTACGTGTAACTTAACCTTAGAACCCCAACGTAGTTTTCAGCACAAATAAACCCCAACGTGAGTCGTTTGTGCTGGTTATTTGATCGTGTTATAGTGTACGAAAAAATCTGAAACAATTCATGAGTCTTCTTTGGACCCTTAATTGAATAGTACATTTTTTCAGGCGGAAAAAATATTTTTTAATAATATTTTTTTGCAAAAATCACACACATATAAGCGCCTTCCGCCGAGAATTACTGCTATGGTCTACAGTTATAAAATAAGAATGATTGTTGTAATCTGCAATTCTGTCACATTATTATCATGTCATTATTATGATCTGAAAAATGTTAATAAATCGTGTGAGAGAATTATAATATTATTATTATTATTTGTAATTATATAATATCGTGTGATTTTATCACACGACTGCCAGGCATTTGTGTCCAATTTTAGTATTAAACGATCCTGGGATCGTGATGTGCACGATGCCACTGAAATTATTGCCAAGCCAATTATTTACGTTTGTTGGCTGTTATTGATAAAGTAAGTATTGCTGTATGGTTTGCTGAGTGTATGTCTGTTGTGTTTCGGTGTATGGTGTCATATGATGGTGTATGGTGTAGTGATGACGTACGCTATAATATGCTATCCTAGGAAGGTTATTCCTTAAATAATGACCTGGAAACTTGGAAACTAATATTCCCACTGGACATTACTACTATTTGTATTTTGTTGCATTGGCATATTGTCGCATTCGCGTTTTGTCATCGGCGTATAGTCGCATTGGCGTTTTGTTGCTCGACATATAGTCGCCGACATTTAGTCACTCGGTGTTTTGTCATCGGCGTTTTGTCATGGACCCATATTTTTCAACTAGCTGATGTCGATCGGCTTCGCTTGGTCAGTTTTTTCGAATATCTCTTTACTTTTAGTGTTGTATGGAGATTTGCAGAATATTCGAAAGTATTCCTGAAATTTCTGGAATATTCGAAAGCATTCCTGAAACTTACAGAATATTTCCGAACAGAATCAGATCATTTTAACGGACAACACCACTGTGGCCCCCTATTTTTTTCACATTTTTCAAGAATTTTTTTTTGTGGGAAAAAAGAGATATTCGAAAAAAATTTTTTGGGTTTTGTTCCTTGTTTATTAATGTATCAAAAAACATTTTTTTCACATTTTTCACGCCGCATGGTGACGCTGGGGAAGCTCTCGCGTCATCTCCGCAGTGGTTCACTGAAAACCGAATTTTGTTGAAATATTGAAATATTTTGTTGGACGTATTCAACAAAATTATTTCGTCCAGGCAACAAAATTTCAAATGTTACAACAAAACTTCGTTACACTGAAAAGAAACTTTATTGAAACGACAAAAATTTTGTTGCCTGGACGAAATAATTTTGTTAAATACGTTCAACAAAATATTTCAATATTTCAACAAAATTCGGTTTTCAGTGTTCGCGGCACGCAGCAGAACTCTCTTCAACGTCAATCTGAAAAAAAATACCGAGTGTTTTCGTTAATAATATGATATTTTGAAGAGAAGTACATCGGGATTTCGAAAAATATTGATTTTTAAAAAATAGGCACGCCTTTGAAATTAAAGAATGATTTTTGAGCAAAATTTCTCGTCGAAAATAGGCTATACCTTTTATAATTATTGAGATATCGAAAAAGTCTTATGTACTTCTCTAGATAATCTACTTTTATTGATACAGTAAAAATTTGAAGTCGATCGGATAAATATTGCTCGAGTTCTGCTACGTACCGCACTCAAAAAAGTGGTTTTGAGAAAAACGCGTTCAAAGTTGGGACCCCGAGCGTCGCGGACCGCTGCACCACTCCACAAAATATTCAATATCTACGAAAATAATTATTTTTTCGACCTGGGTCCAACGGCATTTCAATCTTAAAAGTATTTTAGATTTTTTAAAATGGTTTTCAAAAAATCGATTTTTTGAAGCCGTCACAGTGGTGTTGTCCGTTAACATGTTCTGCATTGAAAAATACGTTCCCACCTATAGGAGTTCCATAATATAGAAGTGAAAGAAATAGTTGCGACTTCACCCACTTCTCACCCGCATAACTTCCACAACACTCACACCCACCCCAATCAAGCTCCCTTACGTATAATGGGAGATGTGGGGTGATAGTGGGTTGTTGTGGAGATAATCCGGTGCCCGCGGGCATATGGGTTGACTTTTATTTGTGGTGAATATAGAGAAGTGGGACTTTACCGAAAAATCACGATAAATTATTATTTTCTTTTTTATCAGTTAACCCTTTTATCACCTTTTTTTTATTTTTCTTTTTTTTCATAACCTATTAATTTATTTATCAGTTAACGCACACGCGCGCGTGTATGTGTGTGTGTGTATGTCTGTGCGTGTCTGTATAAAAGCGGGTAATTACTTATCAACATCGTTTTCGTAGGTATAATTGCAAATTTTCTTGGTTTTCGCCAATAAACAATATTCCCTCTGGCCATATTAAATATTTTTAAGTTCAATTACGTAAGAAATTGTAAAATAAAAAATCCAGCACTTGCATTTTTTTTACAAGTTCAGAAAGAATTTCATGAGATTTATACGTTGAAATTGGCTTTGCGCATTTTTTTTGCACATTGTGACCGCCATATTAAATTGGAAATCTTGAATTTCGGAAAAATTCCAATTGGGTTTAAAGGAGCCGACATCTATGCCACCATTTATCGCCATCTGAGGGGTGTATTATATTTTTTTCTTGCTCAAAATTTTGGTTTTTTGAACAAAAATCACGAAAAATCGAGCACTTTTTTGGAAAAACTGACCGTAACTCTTTCGAATCACATCCTAGGCTAAATCTAACTACGGCATTTGAAGGAGATAATCTCAAACCATGGAAAACGCTATATCTTATATTTATTCTAGCATTTTTACATAAAAAGTTACAGGGTTCAAAATTTAGAAGAAATTCATGTCATTTGGTATTAAAAGGGTTAATAGCCATGGCTAATAGTGATGATCAGTCGGGGGGTGTTGCATCATGATAATTTAATGAAAAAATAACTTTATATAAAAATATCTAAAAAAATATCTCCCACCAAAATAACTGCATAAAAAATACCTATTGACGAAAACACCAATATGAATAATAGGTGCTGGACAAAATAACTAATGACAAAATACTTTGTTCCTATAATAACTATTAAGAGGATGGATCAGTCGATGAAACACTCCGCCGCTGTCCCTCGTGCTTGGCGGTACTGCAGAGCTCGAAAGGAGCTACCGCAGACTACCGCTAGATGTCGCGGCGCGCGTCTTCTATCAGGTTTCAATGCACTGGGCATTGAAACCTGAGTTCTGTTAGCTCCACTTGCACTCGAAAGAAAAGGTTCTTCTCTCGAAACTCATGCGTCAGGCGATGCCCGTATATGCACACGCATACAAAAAAACACATAGCATGTTTATGTGTAAATAGACATAACTTTGTCCATCTTTTCGACGATTTCTGACATCGAATATTGCAATAAAAATTGAACGCTCCAGCAATAATTGCTAGGGTTCCGCTGCAAAAGCGGTATGAGCATGTAAATAATTAATAATTCATTATAATTATTATTATTCGAACGAAAAACTCGATTCTATGTATCCAGCAATTTTTATCGATATAAGTTCAATGTGCATTGAACTCTCTCATGGTAAAAACCGTTGGGTACTCGCTTGGAAAAGCGGTGGAAAGCAATAAACAATTTATATTGTTTATACAGAGGAACGATCGTTTTTTCGTACGTTTCCAACGATTTTTATCGCTGGGTCTTTCAATGTGACTTGAATTCTTCAGCAGTAATAACCGATGGGTTCTCGCTTGAAAAAACGGTGAAAGTCAATAAACAATTGATTTTGTTTATACAAAGGAACGATCGTTCTTTCGTACGTCTCGAACGCTTTTGTTGCTGAGTAGTTCAATATGAATTGAATAACTCTCTAGCGGTAAAAACCACTGGGTTCACGCTTGAAAAAGCTGTAAAAATCAATAAACAATTGATATTGTTTATGCGAAGGAAGGAAGGAAGGAGGTTTATGCGAAGTTCATTCGTACATCTCCAAAGATTTTCATCGTTGGGTAGTTCAATGTGAATTGAACTCACCAGTGTTAAAAACCGCTAGGTTCTCGCTTGAAAAAGCGGTGAAAATCAATTAACGGGGGAGGTCTAGTTAGAACTTAAAAAAAGGCCTTTTTCCGATTTTTCGTTGGCCAAACAATAAAATAATTTACAACAAAACTTTTTCCGTTTAAAAGATGTATATTTAAACTAAACATTACAATTTTTTTAAAGAAATATATTTCAAAATAAGCCGGTATGAATCAATGGCCGAGGGCGCTGCAAAAAAAACAGGTTTTGTGGTGATGACTCTCGCGCTGCAATGGATTATCTGAAACCAACCAAACAGGGGGGGATCTTTAGTTAATTATATAATGCTCTGGATGAATGAAGGGTTTTGAAAAATTTCCATTTTTCACAAAATGGCGGACGTTGAAAGTCGAAAGTGTTGTTTTGACCAAAATTTCACTTATATTTTTGACTATACAAAAAAATAATTGTCCAAAAAAAAATCCTTCATTCATCCGGAGGACAACTATGTATAGAAGAAGTGATATAAATTTCAACCCGATCGGTAAAGCCGTTCTCGAGTTACAGTGATCACCGACTTCGAAAACATGGTTTCGAGAAAAACGTGTTTAAAGATTTGAGTACGATTTGCATGCAGATAAAAAAATTTTTTTGTAACTTACATAGAGTCGTCTATTCCTGGGACATATACTTCGCCTTCCTCCGCTTTATTGACTGCACCTGGAGCAATTTTCAGCTGCCGCCGAGCTACCCTCGCCTCTCGAGTGTTTTCCAGGGATCGCCGGTTAGCTTTGTTGACTCGAATACAATCTTCGGTCTTGGCAAACGCGTGGGCGTATGGTCCCAACTTGATCCCCATAGCATCAAAGACTGCTAGCAAACCGTATGTACCCTCGTTAAAAGTGCAGGTAGCAATGTAAGCGGCTATGCTGACGGTAGTATAGCTGGCAGGTAAGATTTTCGGCATGATCTTCCAAATGCTTTGGTCGAAACTTTCGTTGCTGTTTTGTGTGAATCCTCCAATGCACCTTTGCAACAATTCATCGTTTATAAGACTTTCATAAATAGATTTTATTGCATCGAAGACTTGCTTCGGCAACGCAGTGTAATCGTGTTTGAAAGACTTCAACTTCTTCTCGGCCTTTGCTTGTTGATATTTGCACCACGAGTCAGCACCTCGTGGACACTTGTGATGTTGCGGTTTCTCGTCGGTTGAAATCTTGTGGTAGAGCGTAGCCCAAATGGCATCCTTCATTTTTTCAACCGAATCACAGTTGTCACGAATAGCCTTGCCAAAATACGCAGACAATCAATTTAGCAGTCAGTTTCCCTTTACCGCCGAGTCCTTTGTTATTTTTTTTACACGAACGTAGACGGGTACCCATCCGTTTTTGAATATGACCAACGCATTCTTTTTTTGTCACTTCAGTTTTTCCATAAGGAGCAGCTGCAACAATGCCAGAGTAAGTCTTTGAATCTCCGTCCCCGACGTAATACAAAAATCTCACTCCAAAATTTTCCCACGAACGACGAAACATTTCGATTGCAGCATCAACCTCCATCTTTCCCGCACTGCCTATATGATTCGCCGAACAAGTTTCTTTGTGTGTTTCATACCATTCTTCATATTCTTCCGTGTCTTTTTTATCTTTCCAAACTTCACAAGCCTTGCAGTAAGAACTTTTCACAAGTACGTCAAGAATTTTGCCCGTAAAATGTCCTATTAGCGATGTGACGCCAAACAGAGATGAAAATCCGCGTTTGTGCCACGTTCCATCACCCGACACAATCAAATCAGTATTCTTACTTTCACTGTTAGTAGAATTCGAGTTTATCACTTCTTTAGAAGTCTTCTTCATAAAAAATTAAGCCATATTTTTACTCGCTTCACACATGTGCTCCAGTAATATGCAGTACGTAGATTTAGCCAACCATGGCGGGAAGTCTATCAATGCGCAAAATTTTTGTGCACCTTTGTAACCAATGCCTATGATACGCATCGCTAATGTGAACCTTCGATTTATTTCAAAAGAATGGTTAATAAAATCGCACGACGGTATGTATTGAGGAGTACACTTATCACACACAACAGAAATTTTGAACCCAAGTTCACGTTCGCTTACTATGCCAAAAGATATTTTGCTGTTGCACTTTGCACATTTCACAAGACACTCGATCGCCGAAAGAACAGTAAAAAAATTGGTTATTCTGTAATCAACTGCATCCGTTTTTGGCACATGACATTCATCCTGATCTCTCAATTTTTTTGCTAACGTACTCGCTCCGCCATCATCAGTCTCCGCAGTTTTTGGATTAAAAAACTGTTTCCTTTTCAAGGTTTGTGACTTATAAATTCGTCGATTTGTCCTGTCTTCTCTCGATACTTTTTTATCCATCTTGCACTAAAAAACTCAAGAAACTGTTCCGAATATAGACGTTCGCACGGTCCAACGTTTCGAACCTAACTGCTTCTGAAACAGTATTTCGAACTACGAAGGTCTTTCTTATTTTCTATATATGTGTGAGTGTGTGTGTGTGTGTGCGTGAGTGCGTGCGTGCGTGCGTGTGTGTGTGTGTGTGTGTGTGTGCGTGTGCACGTGCGCGCGCGTGTGTGTGTGTATGTGTGTGTGTTTATATATGTATGAAATACAATAAAGACCTTCAGAGACCCTCTGGAGTCGAGCGCACAGCTGCCGCTACCTGCTTACTTTGTATGGCTCAAACACGGTGTCCTTCAAAGTTATGTATTTCGGCCATTAATGGTCCGATTTACATGCAATTGGTCGGAAAATACTCGTAAGATATTAAATCGCAAAAAACTTTAAAAAAGTAAAAAAAGAACGCCAAGTATTAAAAGACGCGACCTTAGTTATAAAATAACCATTCAATATTTTTTCTGTTATTATATTACAATTTTTACACCTCGAAAAAACCAAACAAAAAATGTTTATACTTAATTTCCATAAAAATAAGTAAATATCAACATGCATTTCTCTTCCGTAATACTGAAAAGGGTACTTCACCCCAAAAACAATGAACAAACATACTAGAAAAATTTTGGCATTCATTATCGAATAAAAACCTATTTACATGTTTTATTTTGTTTTTGTCTTGATATGTGATGAGTACATAGAAAAAAGATCTAGTTGTAAATTGTTGCCGATGATTGAAAAAAAAATGAAATCATTTCAACGTAGCCAAGAATGGTGAATGAATTACGAGTTTCGGAATGGAATCATGTACATCTTGAAGATTGACCTGCTAGAGGTTTTTGTCACCTCAAGGGCTTCAAAAAAAATTCTGCGGATATAAAGAAAATGTTATTCTGCTTTTATGCTCGCTAAGCACTAAGAATGTACAACACAATTCCACAGAGAATAATACAAAAAACAATTACATATAAATGCGCAAATACGTGTACAAATGCACGTGTTGTATTTACACGTATGTACCGCACTAATTCACTGCAAATACTACACACAAACTTGGCGTGCATGGTTTTCAAATTACAGCTCGAGAAGACACAGTTGATTAAATATGCTATCCAAATCAATATTCAACCAGTTCTTCTATCAATAGTGAAAGAAGTCCGATCCGTGGATAGAACGGGAGAGTACCGATTAATGATTTGATCAACGAAATACATGACTAGGTTGTACAGATTAGGAATGAAAATGGATGAAAAGGACGAATGGATAATAAAATGGGATGAACTGTAAAGATGGATGAACGAAATGGGTGAACAGTAGATAGTTGAATAGTATATATCGATGAACGAATCGAATAATTGAATCGATCAAATGATGAATGGATGTGATGAATGGAGAGTTGGATTGTACAAATAAAAGAAATGGCAAAATAAGATAAATGGATCGATGAACGGGATGCATTTATGAATGGACTGGCCCACCGGCTAAATAGAATCGATTCATTGATCGATGATTGATTGAGTTCAGTGAATAAAATAATGGATCGAATCGTCAGACGGATAGAAAAAAATGAATGGATGGGATGACGGAATAAGATGTACGCACGGAACTTGAACCGCTTATACGTCTTTATTCTGAACCCATCTATCCGTTCTACCATATACTCATTTTTTGAACGTACGGACAAACGATTAGATAGGCTACATGAATAGATGGTTAGGATGAACGAAGAAATAAATAGGAGAGTAAATGAATTCATGGGTGGACTTTATGCCATAAGCAAACTGTAGAATTTTCAACACACTTTAAAACATGTAGAAATCGGCTACAACGAATCTATAGTTTGCTTATGGCGTTAAGCACAGAAGACGCTCAATGTGTGTTTGAATAACACACTTGGATTTTACAGTGATTTGAATTCGCTCAATATATAGATGGATGGAGCGTTCCTTCGCCGAGCTGTAATTTGAAAACCATGCACGCCAAGTTTGTGTGTAGTATTTGCAGTGAATTAGTGCGGTACATACGTGTAAATACAACACGTGCATTTGTACACGTATTTGCGCATTTATATGTAATTGTTTTTTGTATTATTCTCTGTGGAATTGTGTTGTACATTCTTAGTGCTTAGCGAGCATAAAAGCAGAATAACATTTTCTTTATATCCGCAGAATTTTTTTTGAAGCCCTTGAGGTGACAAAAACCTCTAGCAGGTCAATCTTCAAGATGTACATGATTCCATTCCGAAACTCGTAATTCATTCACCATTCTTGGCTACGTTGAAATGATTTCATTTTTTTTTCAATCATCGGCAACAATTTACAACTAGATCTTTTTTCTATGTACTCATCACATATCAAGACAAAAACAAAATAAAACATGTAAATAGGTTTTTATTCGATAATGAATGCCAAAATTTTTCTAGTATGTTTGTTCATTGTTTTTGGGGTGAAGTACCCTTTTCAGTATTACGGAAGAGAAATGCATGTTGATATTTACTTATTTTTATGGAAATTAAGTATAAACATTTTTTGTTTGGTTTTTTCGAGGTGTAAAAATTGTAATATAATAACAGAAAAAATATTGAATGGTTATTTTATAACTAAGGTCGCGTCTTTTAATACTTGGCGTTCTTTTTTTACTTTTTTAAAGTTTTTTGCGATTGATTTCACTTCTTTTTGAAAAACGGCCATACTCACCAACTGTCCTATAGAGGTAAAAAAAATTCTCATTCGGGAACAATAATTAATCAGATTTTTTTTGACATAAGTTGAGTAACTTCCTTCATATGACAAAAACCAATCGCAGAGCTAAGCAGTAATTTCTTCCATCACTGACGCACAAACACTGCTAAATGAGTATTATACGAGGAAAACAAGTTTTAACAATGAAATGGAAAGAAAATGATAGTTATAAAGAAAATCAATTTTTTTGCAATGTAATATCCGGATGTAAGGTGGTCATTTGACAACTAAGGTTACAATTTTTTAATATTTGGCGTACATTTTTAATACCTTTCCAAAGTATTACATACAACAATTTTTCAAATTCTAAGCGTAAAATTTTTTTCTCCACAGTGTCAACCCCCTTCGATATTACTCTTCAATTTTTATCAAAAACTACTTCCATTTTCATCAAAAACTTTGATGATGGGGAAATCGATCGTTGTATTTTTTATAATTGAACTGTGGATTTTTTTTACTATTAATCATGCACTAATCTCTGAAAAATCATACAAACCGAATGGATAAGTGGGTCAAATTTTTCGTTTTGACAGATGCTTTCATTGAAAAATATGTCAACAATTGTTTAAAGATTACGTAAATCAATTTTTAAATTACAAGCAAAAAATGTTTTTTCCCGCAGCGATAGTCCCTTTTAATTTTGCTGTTAAATTTTCATAGGAAACTATTATTCATTCAATGCATTTCAAGACTAGTATAATCGTGGGGAAATATTAGTCTAATCAACAACAAAAATGTTTATTAAAATTAACAATTTGAAAAATAGAACTAGCTATTTTCTCATGTTTGTACTTCGCTTAAAATTTATTAATTGAATTATGCTTCCGTACAAACATTGAAGAAACAAATTAATTAGTACAAGCGCTATGAAAAAAGGTTATTTTATCTTAGGATAAAAAAAGGTAGGTGATGTAAACTTCGAATAATTTTTCACATAGTTTTAAACAAAGTACATTTCAGAACAAAAATGTTAACCTCCTAGACGATTCGCTTTGTTCGAGTTTTCAAGGAGCTATAGATAATAGATTGTAAAAAAAATCGATATTTTAATTATAATAATAATATACAACGAATGATTTCCCTACGATCACACTTAAAATATGCTTAAAATTTCTCAAAAAAATAATTGTTTTTTTTATAAAAAAAATAACAGAAACCAAAGTACTAAACTAACTAAAATAACAGAAATAACAATAATGAGAAAGAGAGCGAGCGCGCTACGAGCGAGAGAGAGGGGACGAAGATTCGCGCGCTGTCTCTCTCACTCAGCGGCGCACGATAAAAGGGGGTATAAACCTCGTTCAGCGGGACTGGGTGACGAAAAGCAGAGAAATGTAGAAGATTCTTATCAAAAGGACATGTGTCTCACCTATTCAAGCGTGACTTACGCCCGTTTGTCTCCAGGAAGACAGATTATCCCGAAACATTCGATATTAATTCATTAAATTATCATATCTCAAGATTGCCTAAACGGATCTACTTACAACAAAGACCAATAGAAAGAGAAAAATCGAACAAAATTCGTCACAAATATTCAAATTTTTTACTCAAACGGTTCGTCCGTGAGAGCGATTTAAAAACGCTATGACGTCATAAAACCGGCATATTCGTGTATATAAAAGTGCGGCAGGGCTCGCGCTAACTTTTTCTTTTAATACTTGGCTTTGAGCCGCTACCGCGTCTCTTGATTTGAATAAAAAAATGATAATTCAGGGTACAGAAAGGGAGGATAAAACAATAAGGGTGTGTCAAAAACTAAAAGCGACAGCTGATGGAAAAACTGAAGACAGGGCACAATTTTTTCGGAATCACTATACTTGCACTGAAACTTCACTCATATTCAAATTAATATAACTTAAACAGAGTTAATAATAAAATTTTAATTCAAGACGAAAATTTAAAAAATTATGTTTCCTTCACATTTTATCGCATATTACTACAAAATACGCGCGCTGACGGTCTCGCAGGGGAGCAGCCATCTCAAGTATCTACGAAGATGATTGACTGGCATCCAGCGAGATTACACAGCGGTGACAAAACGTGTCCAAAATTATACTGATCGACATATAAATGTCATCCTTATATTTGTAGAAAAATTTATACAAAAACGTCATTTTTTTTTTTTTAGTAAAAAATAAAGAATAATACAGTGTTAGAGCGTGCGATACAGAAAACATACGATATTTTCATTCATTATTTATTGAAAACAAATGAGAAAGAGATAAAACGCGCGCGGCTTTGCGCTCTATTTTTTTTTTTTTTTACTCTTACACATCGTCAATGACACGCGATATCATATATTATATACTAATATTTTAATTATTACATGTGGTTATATTATTACATGTGGTTTATTTATCATGTGTATACATATCAAGAGACGCGGTAGCGACTCGATAGTTAGTGCATACAGGAAGTACAGGAAGAAATGCTACGCGTATTATTTAATTCATGTAATTTAAACCAATTTTAAACAACTGAAAAAAAAGTGAAAAACGACCATGTTCAAAAATGTATACAAGGTCCGAAAAAAATCGTAAAAGTATTTAAATAACCCAGAATGAAGCTGTATATGCCCTCTTCAAAACCTTGTTTGCAAAATTAGAATATCTACTTTTTTGGCAGAGCAATCGAATTATTAGTGCGGCTCCAAATTTTACGATTTCGGCCGGCATATATATATATATATAAAGCGCGCGAAACAGCGGGAAAGAGAAAGCACGCTATACAAGCGAGAGAGAGGGGACGAGGTTTAGCGCGCTGTCTCTCTCACTCAGCGGCGCGCAAGGAGAGAGGGTAGCCTCGTTCAGTGGGCAGCGTGACGGACAGTAGAGAAATGTAGATTATCGTTAAAAGGGCGTATGTCCCGCCCATTCGAGCGCGACTTATACCTGTCTGATCCTAAGAATCCAAAGAAAAGCACAGTATCCCCGAATGTTCGATTTTATGTCGCTAAATCATCATATCCCAAGATTGGCTGGACGGATTTACTTGCAACAGAGAGCAATAGAAAGAGAAAAATCGAAAAAAAATCGTCACCAATATTCAGATTTTTTTATCAAACGGTTCGTACGTCAGAACGGTTTGAAAACGCCGTGACGTCATAAAACCGGCATATTCGCGTATATAAGAGTGCGGTAGGCCTCGCGCTGGCTTTTTCTTTTAATACTTGGCGTCGAGCCGCTACCGCGTCTCTTGATACTTTTAGAAAATGAAAAAAAAATCGATTTTTTGAAAATTCTAACTAGACCTCCCCCCTTAACAATTGATATTGTCTATACGAGGAAACGATCGTTCTTCCGTACGTCTCCAACGTTTTTTATCGCTGGATAGTTCAATATGAATTGAACTCTCCACCGGTAAAATCCGCTGAGTTCTCGCTTGAAAAAGCGACGAAAATCAATAAACAATTGATATTGTTTATGCGAAGGAATGATAGTTCATCCGTATGTCTCCAACGATTTTCATCGTTGGGTAGTTCAATGTGAGCTGAACTCTCCAGCGGTAAAAACCACGGGATTCTCGCTTGAAAAAGTGGTGAAAATCAATAAACAATTGATATTGTTTATGCGAAGGAAGGGTAGTTAATTCGTGCGTCTCCAAAGATTTTCATCTTTGGGTAGTTCAATGTGAGTTGAACTTACCAGCGGTAAAAACCGCTGAGTTCTCGCTTGAAAAAGCGGTGAAAATCAATAAACAATAGATATTGTTTATATGAGGAAACGATCGATCTTTTGTATGTCTCCAACGTTTTTTATCACTGGATAGTTCAATGTGAATTGAACTCTCCACCGGTAAAAATCACTGGGTTCTCGCTTGAAGAAGCGGTGAAAATCAATAAACAATTGATATTGTTTATGCGAAGGCATGATAGTTCATCCGTATGTCTCCAACGATTTTCATCGTTGGGTAGTTCAATGTGAGCTGAACTCTCCAGCGGTAAAAACCACGGGATTCTCGCTTGAAAAAGCGGTGAAAATCAATAAACAAATGATATTGTTTATGCGAAGGAAGGGTAGTTCATTCGTGCGTCTCCAAAGATTTTCATCGTTGGGTAGTTCAATGTGAGTTGAACTTACCAGCGGTAAAAACCGCTGGGTTGTCGCTTGAAAAAGCGGTGAAAATCAATAAATAATAGATATTGTTTATACGAGGAAACGATCGTTCTTTCGTACGTCTCCAACGTTTTTTATCGCTGGGTCGTTCAATGTGAGTTGAACTCTCCAGCGGTAATAACCGATGGATTCTCGCTTGAAAAAGCGGTGGAAATCAATAAACAATTGATTTTGTTTATACGAAGGAACGATCGTTCTTTCGTACGTCTCCAAATATTTTTATCGCTGAGTAGTTCAATGTGAGTTGAACTCTCCAACGGTAATAACCGATGAGTTGTCGCTTGAAAAAGCGGCGAAAATCAATAAACAATTGATATTGTTTATGCGAAGGAATGATAGTTCATTCGTACGTCTCCAACGATTTTCATCGCTGGGTCGTTCAATGTGAGCTGAACTTACCAGCGGTAAAAACCGCTGGGTTCTCGCTTGAAAAAGCGGTGAAAATCAATAAACAATAGATATTGTTTATACGAAGGAAGGGTAGTTAATTCGTGCGTCTCCAAAGATTTTCATCTTTGGGTAGTTCAATGTGAGTTGAACTTACCAGCGGTAAAAACCGCTGAGTTCTCGCTTGAAAAAGCGGTGAAAATCAATAAACAATAGATATTGTTTATATGAGGAAACGATCGATCTTTTGTATGTCTCCAACGTTTTTTATCACTGGATAGTTCAATGTGAATTGAACTCTCCACCGGTAAAAATCACTGGGTTCTCGCTTGAAGAAGCGGTGAAAATCAATAAACAATTGATATTGTTTATGCGAAGGCATGATAGTTCATCCGTATGTCTCCAACGATTTTCATCGTTGGGTAGTTCAATGTGAGCTGAACTCTCCAGCGGTAAAAACCACGGGATTCTCGCTTGAAAAAGCGGTGAAAATCAATAAACAAATGATATTGTTTATGCGAAGGAAGGGTAGTTCATTCGTGCGTCTCCAAAGATTTTCATCGTTGGGTAGTTCAATGTGAGTTGAACTTACCAGCGGTAAAAACCGCTGGGTTGTCGCTTGAAAAAGCGGTGAAAATCAATAAATAATAGATATTGTTTATACGAGGAAACGATCGTTCTTTCGTACGTCTCCAACGTTTTTTATCGCTGGGTCGTTCAATGTGAGTTGAACTCTCCAGCGGTAATAACCGATGGATTCTCGCTTGAAAAAGCGGTGGAAATCAATAAACAATTGATTTTGTTTATACGAAGGAACGATCGTTCTTTCGTACGTCTCCAAATATTTTTATCGCTGAGTAGTTCAATGTGAGTTGAACTCTCCAACGGTAATAACCGATGAGTTGTCGCTTGAAAAAGCGGCGAAAATCAATAAACAATTGATATTGTTTATGCGAAGGAATGATAGTTCATTCGTACGTCTCCAACGATTTTCATCGCTGGGTCGTTCAATGTGAGTTGAACTTACCAGCGGTAAAAACCGCTGGGTTCTCGCTTGAAAAAGCGGTGAAAATCAATAAACAATAGATATTGTTTATACGAGGAAACGATCAATCTTTCGTACGTCTCCAACGTTTTTTATCGCTGGATAGTTCAATGTGAATTGAACTCTCCACCGGTAAAAACCACTGGGTTCTCGCTTGAAGAAGCGGTGAAAATCAATAAACAATTGATATTCTTTATGCGAAGGAATGATAGTTCATCCGTATGTCTCCAACCATTTTCATCGTTGGGTAGTTCAATGTGAGCTGAACTCTCCAGCGGTAAAAACCACGGGATTCTTGCTTGAAAAAGCGGTGAAAATCAATTAACAATTGATATTGTTTATGCGAACGAAGGGTAGTTCATTCGTGCGTCTCCAAAGATTTTCATCGTTGGGTAGTTCAATGTGAGTTGAACTTACCAGCGGTAAAAACCGCTGGGTTGTCGCTTGAAAAAGTGGTGAAAATCAATAAACAATAGATATTGTTTATACGAGGAAACGATCGTTCTTTCGTACGTCTCCAACGTTTTTTATCGCTGGGTCGTTCAATGTGAGTTGAACTCTCCAGCGGTAATAACCGATGGATTCTCGCTTGAAAAAGCGGTGAAAATCAATAAACAATTGATTTTGTTTATACGAAGGAACGATCGTTCCTTCGTACATCTCCAAAGATTTTTGTCGCTGAGTAGTGCAATGTGAGTTGAACTGTCCAACGGTAATAACCGATGGGTTGTCGCTTGAAAAAGCGGCGAAAATCAATAAACAATTGATATTGTTTATGCGAAGGAATGATAGTTCATTCATACGTCTCCAACGATTTTCATCGCTGGGTCGTTCAATGTGAGTTGAACTCTCCAGCGGTAATAACCGATGGGTTCTCGCTTGAAAAAGTGGTGAAAATCAATAAACAATTGATTTTGTTTATACGAAGGAACGATCGTTCTTTCGTACGTCTCCAACGTTTTTGTTGCTGAGTAGTTCAATATGAATTGAATAACTCTCTAGCAGTAATAACCACTGGGTTCTCGCTTGAAAAGCTGTAAAAATCAATAAACAATTGATATTGTTTATGCGAAGGAATGATAGTTCATTCGTACGTTTCCAACGATTTTCATCGTTGGGTAGTTCAATGTGAATTGAACTCTCCAGCTGTGAAAACTGCTGGGTTCTCGCTTGAAAAAGCGGTAAAAATCAATAAACAATTGATATTGTTTATGCAAAGGAACGATAGCCCTCTCGTACATCTCCAACAATTTTCATCGTTAGGTAGTTCTATGGGACCTTGTAAAATTGTATTTTCTCATTAAATTAATTATACACCAATCATTCTTCAATATTTTTATATTTTAACAAGCGTTTTATACCTCTAATATCATCGATGATGTTTTACAATTAAATTTATACGACTTATCTTATTCCATACGCAAGTCCGGTTCTCGTTGGCTCTTTTCACCCTGATATCCAATGTCGATTTATTCTTCTTTACAACAGATTCGAGCCTTTCCGTGTTGGAATGACCAGTTCCAACGACCGGAGAAAATCGTGATGAATAATGAGTAAGCGTTGATCGCAACTTCTGCTCGTTGATCGCGATGTACCTCAGTGGAAGGATCCGGGGCGAAAGAGGAAGAGTTCCACAATCCACCTCGCTAGGTAGACTGCAGTAGTGGTAGTAGGAGGGGAGAAATACATCAATCGTAGATCGATAACTCGAAATTCGGGCTCGAAGTATGGCGCGAATATTCGACGGTGAAATTAGCATGTTACAACCTTAAGAGGATGAATTAGTCACCTAACCTCACCTCGAATTTTCGAAGTTGAAATTCGTCGATGCGGTTTGACCGATTACAAAAACCTCTGTCACTCCACGCAGGACAATGGCAAAAATAGGCTGACAGGGCCTTTTTGTAATCGGTCAAACCGTGTCGAACAATTTCACTTCCGAAATTTGCAGCTATCTCTCTCGCACTCACGGTGGCGAGATACTGACTGACCCATACCCTTACCTCTCCAACAGTGAAAACTGTTGAGTTCTCTCTCCCAAAGATCGAAAAAATGAGCAATAATAATTTTTTTATGCATTTTGATCAAATATTCGATCATTCACACAGGGCGTCGGACACCGAAAACGTTACAGGAAAAACGTAGAAACTTACATCTTCATCCTGCAAATGGAAATATTCTGTCTCACCAATCACAGTCTGTTCTGGCAAATTTTGTTCTTCAATCCGGTCGAAAAAGTATATTTCCAGTCTGAAAGTGGAATATGAATTGTGGAGTGTAATAGTTAAATCTGTGGACGAGAAACAGATTTTAGACAAAGATTTATATTCACTGGCACAGGGAGATCTGACTTTACGGCTGGTTTTTCTTAGATTTCTTTCATTTTCTTCAACTATGAGGTGGAATGACAATATATTAAAGTGCTAATTCAGATTTATTATGAAAAAGTACATATATTTGAGTATTTTGGTCCAATGTATGTTTGGGATATCTAATACTTTGAACAAAATAGTAAAAATAGAAATAGAAGTTTATTTTATAGAGGCTCCATCTATTCTTTTTTTTTAAATGTACGTGAAAAACTGCTAACAATTGCTAGTAGTTATTTTTTTTATAGGGCTCATAGTTTCCGAGTTATCGCAGTCTGACTCTAGAGGGGTGGAGCCCAAAGTCAAAAATTCAACTGCCTGTAAAGCATTGAAAAATGGCTAAATCCCAAAATACAAAAATACGTATCCGCTCGTTTTTTGTATAGAAATACTCATCAAAAATTTGCATGAATCCTAAGGAGTTAGGGTTTTGGAATTTCCAATTGGCGTGAAATACCTTATTTACATATCAGCGTATTCTTCCTATAAAAACTCAAATTATGTTGTGACTGTTACGTACAAATTACACGCCAGCTTATGACGTTATTTATTATATGTTCACGAAATTGGTTGACAGTGGACCATCTCAGTATAAAAGTGTCCGAAACTTTTTTTGAAATAAAACAAACTATTATAATGTATATTTTGTTACAGGATGCATTGTTTCTTTAAAATAATACTAAGTTTTTCAAAAAAATTGTAGTCATATTCGTATTCGAATAAAAAGTAGTTCCTATCAAAATTACAAACAAAAAGTTTAATTCCGTAGACCAGTGATATGGAAAGTTTATTTACCTGATTCCTACCACTACCGAACATCTTTTTACTTCCCAGTCCAACAGCTTCCTCAATTGCATCCCGTCACTGAGCCTTGAATTTTATCGCTTCCTTGTCCGAATCTTTTAGCGAAGCCTTGGAATTTTGATCCTTTTCGATTCCACCTTTTATACCTTCAACTGACCACTGAATACTCCAGAAATTTCTATACGAAAAAAACAATAATAAATATTAGTTCATCATTAACGTTTGGAAAATTTTATTTAAGGGCTCTGTCTACTTTAAAACTTTCAAAAAATCGATTTTCTTTGCATTTTTCGAAAGTTTATATATTTAAAAATATTCTCTGAAAATTTCAGAAAGATCAGAGCATTCTAAAGGAATTTTTCCATATGTTAAACGCTACCTGAGCGCGCTTGTTCACCCCAACCCCTGCGTATACCAGGGCAGGTATACGGCGACCGGTTACATGCTTTTGTTATTTCACCCAGCTGCTACCTATTGTAATCCCTAAGTCTTAATTGTATACAAATCGATTTCTAATGTTCAGCGTTCATTGTTAAATTTTTAGAACTAACAACGTCATCAGTCGACGCACTACAGTTACTCTGGTAGCATTTTCAAATCAGTCTTATTTGAAAATTTGGAACAGCAGCACCTAAAATAGATCTACGATGGAAAAGAAAACGCACAATTTGAAACATTCGTGGAGACGTCCTGGCTCATCGTCTAAAAAACGAAAGTTCCCTGGAAATCAACACTCTGACGAAGTCGGCAGCAATCACACTAGCGCGTCAGCAGAAAAACTCCAAAAATCAAAAGATACTAGTTTCGATATACCTGTCGAAAAAAATAATGGTTACTGGATCCTTGATTTTTTTCGTGTTTTTAATGTTGGAAACAATAATAAAGTGTAGCACGTGTAACGGAAAATTGTCATTTTCCAAGTACGGACTACGAGGTCTTGGTTTTAAAGTGCGTTTAGTTTGTGACTGTGGTAAAAGATTTATCGACTCGTGTTCAATGATTGGTTCAGGATACGAAATTAATCGTCGATTAGTGTTTGTGATGCGTTTGCTGGGTATTGGACTGCAAGGCATAAGCATATTTTGTGGACTTATGGAACTAGGTCAAGGGTTCAATAAGAAAGTTTATTTCAATATTATAGAGGCCATCCACACCGCATCAAAAACTGTATTTGATCTAGTGAAGTTGAAAGCCGTACAGGAAGAAAAATATTTGAATGCAGAAAAAGGATGCAGCGAACATTTGACTGTTTCTAGTGATGGTTCGTGGTCGAAAAGAGGCTTTTCATCTCTCGTAGGCATCGTATCATTGATCGGAAAATTCAATAAAAAAGTTATCGACGTCGCTGTGCTTTCAACTTACTGCAAGGCATGCGAGTGGTGGAAAGGAAAAGAAAATACAGTAGAATATAAGAAATGGCAAGAAAAACACAACGATGAAAAATGTACTTCTAATCATGAAGATAGCGCTGGCAAGATGGAGGTGGAGGGGATCGTTATAATGTTTTTACGATCTATCGAGAAGTTTAGCGTGCGCTACGGTTTTTACATCGGAGATGTAAAAACCGGAGATGCAGACTCAAAAACATTCAGAAGCCTGCTCAATGTTCATCCATACGGCGAAGAATTCGAAGTGAAAAAATTAGAGTATGTTCTGCATGTCGCTAAGCGTATATTTAAACGTGCTAGTGAAGCAAAAAACTTCTTACGCAGAAGAAAAAGGTCGCAAAGGAAGCTGAAAAAAAAACTCCAAAAAAAGTTGTCGCGAAAAAAGTGAAAAAAGGTTCGGCGAAAAAAGGAAAACTCCCGTTGAAAAAAAAAGAAAAAACTGTTGGCTTAACAGTAAAACTGATGAATGAATTGTCGTTAAACTATGGCTTGGCAGTGCAAAGATACAAAGATTCTATCGAAGAGATGCGAAAAGAGATTTTAGTCGGCTCTTACCACAAAATTTCTACCGACGCTCGACCACCATATTCGTATTGCCCGGCCGGAGCGGAGAGCTGGTGTAAATAGCGCAAGGCCGAAGCCAACAATACTTTACATAATTTCAAACATCCTCCTGCTCTTTCTAAAGATGTTCAAGAGGTTTCGAAACCCATCTACGAGGACTTGACGAGAGACGAATTGCTCCAAAGATGTCTTGGCGGCAACACCCAAAATAATAATGAGAGATACAATAACTGCGTCTGGAATATTGCGCCAAAACACACTTTCAATGGCAAAGTCATTGTTGAAATTGCATGTTATATTGCAGCCTGCATTTTCAATGAAGGGTACCAACCAGTATAAAAAATAATGAGTGTAATGGGCATCAAAATCGGTGAATGCGCGAATTGTTTCGCCAGTGCGCGCGATATCCAGCGCATCAACTTTGCGAACAGACACTCATTGGAGGCTTCTAAGGAGAGCAGAATAAAGCGGAAAAAGGCTAAATCGCAAGAAATTGAGTTATAGGAAGAGGCAGAAGGAATTATGTATGGTCCAGGCATTGCTGATTAAGTGTAAGTCAGATTTTTTTACGATTTTTTATAAATTAAAACTTTAAACGCGTTTTTCTCGAAACAACGTTTTCGAACCGCTTGTTGAAAAATCTCAGAAACTACTGAACTGATCCTTATGTAATTTTAACCACATATTCTGTATACTTATCGCTATATCCTGTACCAGAATTATTGCAGAATTTTAATTTTTACTATTTTTTTGGCAAAAAACATGCAAAAAAAACACGTTTTTTAATTTTTTTGTCCATGATTTTGTTATTTTTGCATATAAATTAATATTAGAGGTACGGGATATAGCTACTGTCACACTAAACTTAAAACTATTCAATTTTTTTTGTTTCAGATGGGCCGTTGTTCAGATTTTTTTAACAGCGCACACCTACCTACTTTTTGAGGACTACTGTTTACCTGGCATTTTCACACTAAAGAAGTGGTTAAAATGAATAAATTTTTTTTTTTTTATTTAAGAATGTTTTTGTTAAACCTAACAAGTTTTATATCAATAAACATAACAGTATTCTTAAAAAAAATTAATAAAAATAGCGTTTTTTTCATGCATCCAAAGTAGACAGAGCCCTTAAGGTGAAATAGCTGATGCAGACTACTCAAATGAGTTTAAAATTTTTTAAATACGTTTATGCAAAGTTTAATGCACTAATTCAATGAATTGGCGGTTGATTTGTATTACAGCATGTCTCATTAACCTAAAAAATATTAATAATAATAAATTTGCAAAACCTTCAACTGATAAATGCAAAATTCCATGATGTCATATTTTCATCGACATTTTTCAAAGAATAATCCGTATTTTTCAACCGATTTTAATGCATGACCTCTTATTTTGTTCTTCAAGAGATCCTCCACGAATTCACCATTTGGATTTTTTTCTGAGTTTCGTCGTTTCATTGTTGCAGCCAATTGTTTAAATGGCTAAAAAAATGTTCATAAACCAATTGATGTAATTTTCATATTAACAAATTTACAAAAAAACCTACGCGGTGAATTCGTAGAGAATCTTTTGTAAAACAAAATAAGACTTGGTGCCTTAAAATCGATTGAAAAATATGGATTATTCCTTGAAAAATCTCGATGGAAATATGACATCATGGAATTATTTTGCAGTTATCAGTTGATGAGTTCCCAAATCCATCGTAATTAAATTTTTTTTAGATTAATAAGACATGTTGTAATACACATCAACCTTCAATTTAGAGTCGCGGTAGCAACACGAGACAAGTACATTTACGTATACTACAACATGACAAAGACGAGTCGCTACTAGAGTCTTTACAGCAAGCAGAGCGGTTTCGAACGGTTTTCGAAAATCGTTTCGGCGATATTTAATTAATTATAACGTTTTAAAAGATGTTGCTAGTTCACGTATTTTTTATTCATTTTTTCTTTCGATCGTCATTATTTAGAACTCTGTAGCCTAACGCATATTGGAAATATTAATATTTCACCCAAATCATCAAAAAAAGGTGGCATTTTTCGCATACATTTTTTGACGTTTAGCGGTTGCTGTCTAGTGACACTAGTTATAACTAGAAATTTTCTGGTAATATGCGAGACTGTGTTCGTTGATGTGACAGCCGATGACTTTTCTTCAGGATGCATAAGTAAGAGTGACAGCTGCGAGTTTAGAAAAAAGATCGCGGTTATACTAGTGACAGTTGTGGGGTTAAAAAGTAAGGTTATAAAAATCGCGGGTGTGAAAGCAGATAATTTGATTTTTGGTTAGACATATTCGAGGTCAGGACTTTAAACGTGTATTCGGTGAACATTTAATATCTTTGTTGTAAGGTTATAAAGATCGCGGTCAGTTTCAACTTTTGATTAAAGTGACTTTTATTATATTATCAGTAGAAGAGTGATAGTGTAAAAATAAAGTTTAAATCAATAAATAAACTTTTGAACAGTATCTAAATAAATAAATTTTTTATTAACCCTAGCCCCAACAATCCATTTTTCCGAACGTAAACTCTAGAACGGAGTCGAAAACGGTGCGTCTTCTCTTTTACCATAAAATGTTCCTTCAATGCAATAATAAAGCTTATTTAAAAACCATTCCCTTTGTTTTTTTTTTTTTTTTGATAACTAAGAGAATGGTGTATGATAAACTCGTATTCAGTGAATATTTGATATCTTTGAACAGTCGTGAGGTTATAAAGATCGCGGTCAGTTTCAGTTTTGGTTAAAATAACTTTTATATATATATATATAGATAGAAGAGCGATAGTGCAAAAATAAAGTGTAATTTAATAAATAAAGTTGAACAGTACCTTAATAAATAATTTTTTTTATTAAGGTAGTTCTCCCACAGGATCGTTGAATTAAGAAATAGTTGAAATTTTGCATACGTGTTATTTAATACGTTATTCAAAAATCTGTGTAATTTTAACAAGTTTTACCATCCCGAACCCGAGATAAAAAAAATTTTCAGGCCGGACAAGTTCTCTGTGCGTATCCGCTCTACGTACGATAGTAAACTTTTATCAATTTGTTACCAATAAAACTATACTACAAATATTACAAATGAGAGTGTGGCAGCGTTCAAGCTCACGCAGGCTAATGCAATTCTGTATTTTTTTTTTAAAGCCCTTGTAGTTCCAAGTCATAGGATAACAATTCAGTGTAATAAAGCATTAATTAGAGAAATGGTATATGAACATAATTGGAGATTTTATGAACATAATAAAATCCCACGTACTTGGCCACATATACTTTAGTAGATCTTTATTTATTTATCAACTTTTTGTGAACTCACAACATTTTCGAGAATGAAATTATCACCTCTATGCAATTTGACTTAATTTGGTAAGATAATGAGAGCGGATACCCATAAAACTTTGTATGATGAGTTGGTTTTTAGAAAGGATTTTTGTGCGGGGAGATCTTTGCATGAACGTCTTCGATGGGTTTTTTAAAATTTTTGTGGGGATCGGTATTTTGGCGCTGGGTGGTGAGGGGGATTAACTGGAACGATTATTTGGGAGGGGGGGGGGGCGTAAATGTACTTGTTTCAGCTTTTTTCATAGCATTTATGGTGTTTTTGGTTAGGATTTGTCGACTTTTTGTATGGAATTCATAGCTTGTTAATTAAATATGTCAATATTGTGTACGTACTCGGGTATGAAATACATAGCTTGCCAATTAAACATGTCCATATTATGTATGTATCTGAGTGATGCAAAACAATTGACATTTTTTTCGACATTGCAGCAAAATATGGTAACATTTTATCAAAAAGTGATTCAAGAATTGAATCCTGAATAAAAATTTTAGAGGTCGCTCAAGCGATTTTTTAATGATTTCGGCTAAAAATGGATACATAATCAAATTTCGAGCTGGTGTATCGCGACTATATTCGAACTAAAAATGCAATGTGAAATATTGATCTAAGAAGTGTTCAAATGAATTCAATCTTCATAATTAACCGTCAATACTTATGAAATTATTAGATTACTTAAAACGTATAGTAGTTCTGAGAAGATACGATGCATAAAAGAACAACGAACAAGTAAAAACTTGATTTTTTTAATTTTGTAAAAAAAAAATTTCAAAAGATATTACACCGAAACATCCATGTCAACAGATCAACGGATCGGAAAATATTCCATAAAAAATGATGCCGAAGAAATACCCCAATAGCATCAGAATGCACCGAAAATTTTTGAATATAAGTAATTATAACGAAACGAGATTTTGAATCAAAAAAGTATACGTACAAAATTTCGAGAGTTAAACTTTGATTGAAAAAAATAATTTTGGCCGAAGTACTACGCGAGTTTTTCTTTTATAATGTTGATTGATTATGAATTATATCTCGTGAGCAATAGATAAAAAAAAAAAATTGGTGAAGTACTTATGGCATTTTTTTTTCTCAAATCAAATATCTTTTCGCTCAAAATGATTTCTCATCGCTTGATTCCGTTTTGGGTTGCAAGTGCGAATAGAATTTTTATGTATTTAAGGTCTCTACCACTCTAGGATGGTTTAAAACCATATATAATTCAAACGTAGGGTGGTATCATACATAATTCTCTCAGTTATATAAAAAATAAAGAGAATGGTTTCCAAATAAACTTTATTATTGCATGCAAGAGACGGGAGGACAGAAAAACGAATAGATGGGATACGGTTGGGACGGTTAAACGCATGAATCAACATACGAACGGATGGATGGATGGAATGAATGAATACTTGGGTTGGAGGTACGAACCAATGGGTTGGAGGGAGCAGGCGAGCAAACGAATGGATGGGTGGATGGATAACAGATGGTTTATAAGGATAGAAGCAATAGATAAAATAATTAGATACACTGGGATCCTAATACAATGGACCCTAATTCATGTAATGTTGATTGGTCTCCGCTCCATCGGGGAAGTATCCGGTCCAATCCGGCCATTCGTCTAGTGCGCAGGAATGGAAAGACGAAGTGTGCACAATGTTCTGAATTTACAAGTACGATACGAAGTGAGTCCCGCTGCTGTTTCTCATATCGGGATCCCAGTGTACTTAAATTTGCTGCTGGTACAGATGGATGAGTCCTTCCTTCGCCGAGCTTATTTCTGAAAACCATGCACGCCAAGTTTTTGTATAGTTTTTGCAGTGAATTTTTGTGGTACGTACGTGTAGGAACGTGTATTCGTGCGCTTTTCTATATAATTTTTGTTTCATTCATTCAGCATATTATAATACTAATTTCTTGACATTTTTAGGCTTTACTTCGGAAGCCCTTGAAGCGATGAAACCCTTTATCGGGCACCGTTAAAGGGCACATAATTTGCTGTGGAAATTTGTAAATCATTCGCTGTACTTGGCTTGATGAAAATGATTTCATTTCTTTTTGGAAATAAAGGACAACATTATTTGCGTATTTTTTTTCCGAGGTGAAGGAACTTCTTGTATGTAACAAAAAAGAAATAAAAGTCGTGAATAAAAGCATAGTTTTGATTTTAACGTGATAATAACAGTATAGAGTAGTCATTTTATGAATAAGGTCGCGACTTTTTAATACTTGGCGTTCTTTTTTTACTTTTGAAAAGTTTTTTCTAGGGATATCACTCCTTTTTTGAGAAACACAACAGTACTTTGCTCCAGAAATAGTAAAAATAGTAAAATGATGAAGTTGTGAATAATGAAACTGAGTGGAACAAACAGTAAAATGGTAAAAGCATATACTATTTTAGCGAACACTGATTAGTAAAATAGAATAGAAAATCTCTATAATCGTCGGGGAATGCAAAATTGTCTGAAAAATAATTCATTTTATAAAATCTGTACACCTTTTTTCCAAAAAACCCTGTTATTGTTATTTTTGAATGATGCATCGTGTTGAATTTTCTTTCTGCGAAACAGGTTTTTTTTACAAAAAAAAATCCTGGATCAATTTTATTTGTTTTCACGCAAAGCGATATCAAGGTTGTACTACATTTAGTTTTCACTGATAATTCGTCAAAATGTCATGGTATTGCCACTTCACCACTGCGCACCATTTTTTTCGTTATGAGAAAAAAAACATCAGTAGGTTATTGCAACGTAGCATCGCATATACCCATTCCGAAATCAATTCCCATAATATATATAACAGCATAAATGCTGTAAAAAAATTGGAGGCAAGTACATTTACTCCCCCCAAATAGTTTGTCCGGTAACAAATCTCAGTTTCGACACAAAACCTTCACTAAAAATTATAAAAGAGATTTTCTCCCAAGAAAACCAACCTTGCAAAAATTCTCTGATTCATAGCAAATCTCTCAAAAAATGATAGGAGAACCCTACAAAAATTTACTCAATAAATTTGAAACTCACAAAAAGTTATAAGAGCCTCTCAAAAATTTATCAATCAAATCATAATTTCACAAAAGATGCCAATTCAAACCTGCCCAAAAATTAAGTCTAAATTTCACAAAAAGTTATTAAACAAATAAAAATGATAAAAGCATTAATAGTCAAATACATTAAAACCTATTAAAATTCAATAAAAACACTTTCAACGAATTGGAAATACAATTGTTCTACCTAACAAGAATAAGAATAAAAAATAATTATGAGAAAAAATTTTAATACAAAAAAGATTTCAAACGCAAAAAATTAGATTGAAAAAAAAAATTCGGCCGAAGTACTTGGCAAGTTTGTAACCATAAGTGATATATTATGTAAATTAAGCGAAAAAACTCACCAAGTACTTCGGCCGAAATTTTTTTTTCAATCTAATTTTTTGCGTTTGAAATCTTTTTTGTATTAAAATTTTTATTTTTAATTTAGATATTAAATAATCATCGAATACGAGTTTATCATACACCATTCTTTTAGTTATAAAAAATAAAAACGGAAAATGGTTTTTAAATAAAACTTATTATTGCATTCGAGGAACATTTTATGGTAAAAGAGAAAAGGTATCATTTTCGACTCCGTTGTAGAGTGAGATGTGGAAAATAAAAATTACAGGTTAAAAAATAATAAAAAATTCACATTTGTTCAAGCACTGTTCGAAAGATGATTGAAATGAATTGCACTTTATCATTTTCGCACTATCACTATCTTATTATAATAAAAGTCACTGTAACCAAAAGTCGATCGAAAATAACCGCGATCTTTATAACCTCATGACTGTTCAAAAATATAGTATGGTTGTCGGTTAGCTGTCATATCCAGCGATCGTTTGAATATTACCAGAGTTTTACCAATATCACTAATGTCACTAGACAGCGACTGCGAAAAAGACAGTTGCGCATCAAAATGTGTGCGAAAAAATGCTCAATTTTTCGGCACAACGAAAAAAAAACATTAATATTTTTAATACTATTTAAGCTACGTGGTTCTAATTAGTGGCAATCGAAAGAGAAAAAAAAATAAAAAATATGTGAACTTAAATGAACCTCCAAAATGCTGTAATTTAGTTTATATTAAAAAAACAATTTTCGAGAACAAGTAGAATCACGGTCCTTCTGGTAAAAGTGTCTTGTGCGACTCGCTTCGTAAATGTACTTGTCTCGAGTCACTACCGCGACTCTTAATAAGAGGGGAGAGAGAGGGGGAGAGAGGGAGAGAAGGGGGAGGGAGAGAGAGAGGGAGGGGGAGAGAGAGGGAGAGGGGGGGAGAGAGAGAGAGAGAGAGCGAGTTTCGGTTTGTTTGGGTTTGTTTAGGGTTGTTTGGGTTTGTTTAAAATTGTTTGTGTTTGTTTGGGTTCGAACCCAAAATAACCCTAAACAAACCCAAACAACTCTAAACTCTCTCTCTCTCTCTCTCTCGCTCTCTCTCTCCCCCCTCCCCTCCCCTCTACCCACTCCCACCTCCATCCCCCTCTCCCGCCTCCTGCCCCTCCCCCTCTCCACCCTCCCCCTCTCCCCCCTCCTCGACCCCTTCCCATCCCTATCCTCCCCCCCTCTCTCTCCCCCTCCCTCCCTCTCTCTCCCCCTCCCTCCCTCCCTCCCACCCCTCCCTCCCTCCCCCCTCTGCCCCTCTTTCGCTCCCCTCCGCTCCCCCTTTCGCTCCCCATCCCTCCCTCCTCCTGGCCCTCCCCTCCTCCCCCGCTCCCTCCCCCCTCCCTCCCTCCCCTCCCTCCCTCTCTCCCCTCTCCCTCTCCCCCTCCCTCCCTCCCCCTCTCCCCCTCTCTCTGTCTCTCTCCCTCTCCACTCGCCCTCTCCCTCCTTCTCGCCCCTCTCTCCGCCTCCCTCCCCCTCTCCCCCTCTCCCCTCTCCCTCTCTCCCTCTCTCGCTCCCCCTCTCCCATTCTCCCCTCCCCCCTCGCCCCGTCTTTCTGTCCCTCATCTCCACCCCACCCCCCCTCCTCCTCTCCCTCCCCCCTCACCCCCCGCTCCCTCCCCTCCTCTCTCCCCCTCCCTCCCTCCCTCCCCTCTCCCCCCTCTCTCCCGCCCTCCCTCCCACTCTCTATCCCTCCCTCTCTCCCTCCCCCCTCTCTACCCCTCGCCCCCTCTCTCTTTATCTCTCTCTCCCTCTCCCTCGCCTCTCCCCTCTCCCTCCTCTCTCACCCTCCCCCTCTCCCCCTCTCTCTGTATCCCCCCTCTCTCCCCTCTTCCTCACTCCCTCTCCCCCCTCCCCCCTCTCTCTCTCTCTCTCTCTCTCAGAGTGCGTCTGTAGCTGTGTGGCCGGTTCTGTATCCGTCTGCGAGTGTGTCTCTAGCTGTGAGCCTGTACCTGTGTACGTGTGTGAGTGTGTCTGTAACTGTGAGGCTGTGTCTGTGTACGTGTGTGAGTGCGAGTGCGCCTGTAGCTGTGTGTTGCCAGAGAGAGATAGAGAGAGAGAGAGAGAGAGAGAGAGAGAGAGAGAGAGAGAGAGAGAGAGAGAGAGAAATTTACATATTTATAAATAAATAAATCTTTTCTCCGACACTGTTTCATTCATTACAATAAGTTTATTAATGAGAAAGAAAAAAATTTAGGAAAGAAAAATTCATTACAAAAACTCTCTTATCACTCTTTTTTCGTTAGGCTCACACTTGTCGTCACTATCTACATTTGTTCGAGCCGTTACTATGGGTCAGTCAATTCCAATTTCATCGTTCATTGCCTCTGAGAATTTGAAAAATTCTTCCTCTTCCTCATCATCGCTTAAAATTACTTCGGCTTCGACAGCGTTCGCACAACTCATACCGTTACATTTTTTGCACAGAATCGTGCATTTCAATCCTAATTTCCGACACGTACAGTAGGATGTGCAGCCACTCTTATCATACGAGCATGATCTAATTTCCAACAAGTCGGGCGGAATCGGATCCTTCCTACACGTTATCGGCTCTAACATGTTTCTACTTTTCTTCCACCCCCACTGCATCGGGTTCTTTGAACATTTAGCTTGCCATTGACAAACTTGTAAAAACGTGCGAGGCGAATGTTCATTACAAGCCTCAGCAGTTGGGGGAAGAGAACTTAAATTAAAGGTGCTCTTAAGGCTCGATTTTGTGAAACACAAGTATCGGAATTCATCATAACCCATATTATCTCCATTACGCGCACCATACATGACGATTATTACAGGCAAGTAAAAAATTTCATAAAGCGCTTGCAAAATTGCAGCGAATTGTTAGAGCAGAATCGTGAAATTAATTCCCGGAAGATTGTATAAAAATCTATTCAATAATTCATCATCAATTATCGTCACCAATATTCCGAGACATGATTCAATACGCCTGGTTTGCCTCAAAATTGTCAGTTACTAGAAACATTTTCATGAATGTTAATGAGACATGTTTTTGTACGGATGTATTGCAATCTCCCTGCGATTGTAAAAAATCCGCTTT